>JASANG010002386.1:0-187450 GCA_030248215.1 Enoplolaimus lenunculus | reverse complement strand
TGGCGCTGGTTCGTTTAGTATTGCTCACCAGAATCGAAATTAACTATAAAAAGGGAGAATCAACTCAAGTCACAGTGAGTCAACGTTCAACTGATACTAACTCAGAAATAACCAACTCGCTGGCTGAATCGATTAATCAACTCATTGGAATTTACAGTGTAAAATTGTCGCGAAAGGCTCAATTACTTATAAATACGAGATACATTTCAATAATAAATTGTTCAAGCCAAACGAAACGCTGACAGACATGGCTTGATGCATTTAACAAAAATCGTGGGGGTTTTTTATTCCAAGCCGAAAAAGCTTGCAACCAAGCAAAATTCCTAAGCCTAAGCCTAGATCCCGTATTGTTAAATGTGAGTATCACGTATCACCAGTTGGTGTTAGGTCCTGTAACTTTGGAACCAGCGCATGGTGAGGTTGGAAATTGCAGCACATTGTTCTCGTTTGATTTGCTGCCCTACTTCTGTACCAATTTTCAGACCTGCAACTGCAGACATTCGTCAGTTTGAAAACCTCTCGCTAATTGATGATAGGTGCTACACGCATTTGATAATATAGGCCAAGGTCTTAGCCTAGGCCTGAAGAGCAAGAGTATACCTAAGCCTAAACCTAAACCTAAGCCAAAAAGTAAGTCTAAACTTAAACTTTTCACTGTTGCAGTCGTGTGGAAGACGATCCGTCCCTGATCTTTACATGGGCCAATATGACATATTCAGCTTAAACTGAATCAGCCGCTTCAAATCCGTAAAATGTTTCAAATGTAAATTATCGAATTTAGAAGAAATTTAAACTAAAAACATTTATTCAAAAAACAAGTTGGTCACGTTTCCAGTATTATTTAAAAAAACAAATATTTTAAATTGAGTTCGGTGACGTCTGCCACTAAATCTCTGAGTTCCGTGGGACGCCAAAGCGAAAATCAAATGAAAAATATTCACAAACGTTGTTATTAGTTTACACAACTGGGCCTGTGTAAACATCAGGGCCGTAACAGTCGTAAAAGTAGATTCCTAAGCCTGAGCCTACGCCTAGTTTACTGCAACTGCATTTGTTTCAGGATTTTAGCATCCTAAATGGTATGTTTACACCGTTAAAAGCGATAAAATAGCGTTAAAAATGAATTTTTCGGTAACAAGAATTTTTTGTTTTCCAGCTCCGGTTTTTTGGTTCCATTTCCGGTATTTTATAATTCCGGTTGCACCCTGTCTATTGCAATTTCGCAAGAAAAGCGCTCCGTTCCTAATTTCATACATGTGCCAACGGCTGGATACAAACTATATTCCTTGATCTGGCTGACTGACCTCATATTATTTGCAAATATTACATCCGGAACTACGAAAAACAATAGTTTTTTATTATTTTATCCGAGTTTGTTACGATTTCAAGTGTAAAATCCGGCATAAATTATATATATATACTCCAGACAGAACTGTGAAACGAGAAAATTTTTGTGCCAAAAATACACAAGATACTGCGCTAATTGCCAAAATTAAAAATGGTTCACCTAATCTTAGCGTTCAAAATTAATAACAAAATGTGTTTTCAGACACATAATCTACTCACATTTTATATAAAAACTGTAATTTTGCCAGACAAAAATTAGAGTTTTTTGTATCGATATTGAGTAAATAAACTGCATTGATGACGTAATTTAAGAATTTTACAAGTTTGTTTTTACTTTTCATTACGGATAATAAAATAAACCTAAAAATAATTTTTATTTTTCGACAAAAAATAAAATTTGAAAAAATTTCATGACGCAAAATATGGTCGATTTTAAAACGATGTTATACGACAATTCGTCGCTCGATAACTCGTCGACCAACAACTTATATTAATATGAAATATACAAATTATCGTAATTGTTTACGCATAACCTTAGGTAAGGCTTTAGACTGTTGTCGGGTGATAAGTTATCACGAGACATATTACCGTAGACTGTTTTTCAAAATATCTGTTACATGGAATATAGTTAAATTTTGCAGGATATCGAGTTACAGGTTATAGACATTTCGGCCAATGTTACTTTAAGTGGCGTAACAGTAGATTAAGCGTACTCCTAAGCCTAAGCTTAAGCGTTGCAAAAATGTATCCCTAAGCCCGATCCTAAACAAAAAAATGTAATCTAGAATCTAAACCTACTCTTTTATAGACGCACCAGAAACCTGCACGCCCCTTAAAGTAACATGGGCCGACATTTCGGTCAATGTATAGAACGGATCCGTAGCAGTAGTAAAAGCATATTCCTATGTCTAAGCAGAAGAATGAGTGTATACATAAGCCTAAGCTGAATCCTAAGCAAAAAATATGTCTAAAGCTTAAGATTGCTCTGTGGCAGTCCTGCACAAGAATCTTCTAGACCTCTTAGTTTTGAAACTGTACAACATTTTGGATTGTGTCACCGTTTGGTGATTTCAAATAACCGTCAATGCTTCTGAGTTTGCGTCACTGGCGGATACTTGGGGGCTGTCGGGGATGTAAGCATCAAAATTTGGCCCATGTAAACATTAGAGACGGACCATTTTTTGACGGAACTGAAATAGGAGTAAGTTTACGTAAAAGCGGACTTTTGTTTAGGCTTAAGCTTACGCTTGTGATTAAACTTAAGTTTAAGCTTAAGAATTTGCTTATATATAAAATGCATGAGTACAAAGTTTCGTTTAACAGAAAAGTTAAAGAGTACAACGTTGTTTAATGAAAAGTTACAAGAGTACAATGTTATTCAATAGAAGTTACAAAAGTACAATGTTATTTAATAGAAGTTACAACAGTACAAAGTTATTCAATAGAAGTTACAAGAGTACATAGTTATTTAATAGAAGAGACAAGAGTACAAAGTTATTTAAAAAGAGTTACAAGAATACAAAATTTTTTGAGAAAAGTTACAAGAGTGCAAAGTAAAGTTTAAATTTTATTTTTTCACTTTAATATGGCACAGCCAAACTGATACAATTTCATTGGTCGGCACTGTATGCAAACTGTGTACATTGTCACAAGACTGCGTATCTCGATGTCCAGCAAACGTAATGAAACTGCAGACAGAGTCTTGGTTTGAGCCAAATTTGGCTTCAATCTGAAATCACACAAGAATCAGTTTGCGAAAAAGCATCAAAAATGTAAAATTCTTAAATTCACAAAATTGTCAAATTCAAGTGTTGTGAGAATTCGGAAACAAATCCTCGTTTTATACCGCCACAGCGAGCAAGAAGGGTGCAATTAAGCCCTATTCACGCGTGCAAGTTTTTGCTGAGAGAACTTGTAGCTGCCACTTGTACTTGCAAGTTCTATCCAAAATCCCATTCGAAAAACTTGCAGCTGCAAATAATTCATTAAAAATCATAGTTAGGAATTTAGTTCACATGTGTGAATAACCATGCAAGTTCACTGACTTTATTGCAGCCGCTTTCTTATTGGCTAATGGAAAAGTACAAGTTCTGCGTGCAATTTGCAGCTGCTAGTTTTCGCAGCAAAAACTTGCACGTGTGAATTTAGCAGAAATTATTTTGACTGGGTAACCTTAATTAAACTAAAAAAACGCTAAAAATAGCTTACTTGTTGCAAAACAGGTGGATTTTCTTCCAATTTGTACTGACGTTCACCTGAAGTCTTCAAAGAGATAAGCTCAATTGAGTTAATCGGATTCCGTTGTTGAGCATCATCCGCTTCCGTGCCACATATGAATCCTAAAAATATATTAAAATACTGTTTTTCATAAACCAGAAATTCTATAAAACTTAGCCTATGAAAGGATTTGTAAGTTTTCAACCAGTAAAATTTTATTAAAATTTTGTTTTAGTGAACCTGAATTAATTCATTTCATCATCGAACGCCAGTCGCGGATTTGGAAACTTCTGAAGGCGGACGAGGCTACGCCGCGACATATAACAGCGCAAAACGAGAACGAGCAAAGCGAGCGAGAAGCTAAACACAATTTTAGTATGAAATGTGACCAAGAAATTCCACTTTAGTTGTAATTCTCTGTTTGAGAGGGAAGCAGTGCTGATTGACCCATTCTTGAATTCGCTTGCATTTGATGCAGAAACTGATTTTTAATGCCAAAAATATTTTTGTATGTGTTTTCACACAAGGTACAAAAGTGTTTCAGAAGTATAGGTTAAATTGAAATTTAGGATTTTTCATAGTTCGGTTATTAGCAGTGGCGTTACAGTATTTTTCTAGTGGAAAATAGCATTTTCGTTGTTACATTTTACAATTTTAAAACATGTTTTTGAGAAATTTTAATTTTCAAAATTTCTAAAATAGAGTTTGACGTACTTCGTCGTATTTTTAACTTTTTATAGCTATAAATCACACTGTGAGCTTCAGATGCACTATTTGCAACGCATAATTTTCAATCCAACAGGGTGGGTCGTAATATGCATTCCATCCGCCTCCCCTCTAGATCCGCCATTGATGATTTTCCAATTAGATTCGATTACTCAATCAAAGGCATTGGTGACAACCAATCAGCGCTGGCTATTCCATCAAGATAGTAAATGAGGCTAAACGAATGATTGAGGTTCTGACGTGTCGGAGGGGATGGGGCGCCCGTTTTCCGAGTCGCCACAACCCCCGTAGTTGACGCCCTGACTTACCAGGTACATTATAATCTTCGACAGAATCTTGCTTGAACGCAAGGTTTAAACCCGTTTTACTCATCGAGGAATAGTATCGCAATTGAGTTGCGGCCGGCACCAAAGCTCCCAGAGGGTTCGTTTTGAAGTTCATCCCTCCGACATCGGGACTATCGATGAGACACTCGTTTGAAGAATATACCGGCTTGGATTGAACTGAATCTTGTCTTGTGCTAAAAATAATTCAAACAAGAGTACCCCCTTTTCTGATTCGATTCGTGTTAATTATTCGGGTCCGTCCACTGGCAAACTGGGGGGCCTTACAGACCGACAGGCTCCATGTTTCGCTTGGGCTTAGGTTTAGGCTTAGGTTTAGGCTTCGGCTTAGCGAACAGACGCCTATACTTAGCACGAGTCAAAATGTATAAATAAGACGGCAGGTTGAAACGCCCGATTGTTAATAGCTTTTGAAATAGGCAGCAAATTAAATAACAATTATTTTGTTTCGCACTGTAGAATCCAATGAGTTTAAAGCAATATTCACACGTCCAAGTTTTTGCAGTGAGAATTTGCAGCTACAAATTGCACGCAGAACTTGCATTTTTTTCATCAGCCAATGAGAAAGTGGCTGCAATAAACTCAGTGAACTCGCATGGTTGTTCACACATGTTGACCAAATTCGTAGCTATGTTTTTTAATCAATTATTTGCAGCTGCAATTTTTTCGAACGGGATTGTGGACAAAACTTGAAAGTACAAGTTGCAGCTGCAAGTTCTCGCAGGAAAAACTTGCACGTATGAATAGGGCTTTAAGGACCTAATTTAGAGTTCAGACTTCTGAGTGGATTCGACTCATTCTGAGTTAAAATCAACTCACTGGAATTGGCAGTGTATAAAAACCCAATTGGTTAACTTACTAATTTTCGCCAAAGTTTCGCTGAGCCTGAGCATGATTTGCCTAAAAATAAAATCAAAATTTGATTGGACCACCGTTAAAATTCGCTATTAATAGATGAATAAACGGTTATTTAGAAATAACGCCATTACACTGTAAATTCCAGTGAATTGATTTTAACTCAGAATGAGTTAAATGCAATCAGAAGTTTAAGCTCTGAATTAGGTCTTTCAGAACTCAGAATTCTGAAATGAATAAAGTCATTGTAAGTTAATTAATCAGCTCATCCGAAATTCGCTCTCGTAGATATATCAATTATCTTGTGATAAGTGTATTCTTTAGAGTAAAGTGAATGCAGACCATGGATACAACATATGAAAGGCTTTTTTGTCGATTCGACAATATTTTGAACGCTAAATTTGCTCAAGAACGCCTATTTCATATGTTGCGTGCACCATGGCAGGATACAAAACGGCACTGGAAAATACTGGAGTCGAAATCGGAACGCAACATTTATACCGGAATCGGAACAGGAAATTTATATCAGAATCGGAACAGGATATTTATACCAAAATCGGAACAGAAAATTTATACCAGAATCGGAACAGGATATTTATAGCAGAATCGGAACAGGTTATTTATACCAGAATCGGAACAGGATATTTATACCAAAATCGGAACAGAAAATTTATACCAGAATCGGAACAGGAAATTTATAGCAGAATCGGAACAGGATATTTATAGCAGAATCGGAACAGGTTATTTATACCACAATCGGAACAGAAAATTTATACCAAAATCGGAACAGAAAATTTATACCAAAATCGGAACAGAAAATTTATACCAAAATCGGAACAGAAAATTTATACCAAAATCGGAACAGAAAATTTATACCAAAATCGGAACAGACAATTTATACCAAAATCGGAACAGAAAATTTATACCAGAATAGGAACAGGAAATTTATAGCAGAATCGGAACAGGATATTTATAACAAAATCGGGACAGGAAATTTATACCAGAATCGGAACAGAAAATTTATACCACAATCGAAACAGGAAATTTGTAGTTTTTATATCGTCAAACTTTATTCAGTTTGCGTTCCTATATAATTATTCCTCTCTGTCTCAACTCGCAGTTAGATTGACGCAGTTGTAAACTGGGACAAATAGCTGTTCAAGACACGACGTATAATGCATATTAAAGTAAAACTTACATCAACTTGAGCAACTGATTGAATCAAATCTGGCGTACACGGGTTTCTGATGCCAGACGCAGTGGAAAATAGTGAATAATCAGTGCTATTGGCATTAGCAATTACCCGAGTGCGATTACCCTGCAAATCAGAAGAGTTCAACTGAACTAAATCCGTTGAATTTATCTTTGAAAGTTGTTGCGAAATTTCAGTGAGTTCAATGCATTCTTGTAAACGATTTTCGTTCAAATCCGACAAAATATTGCAATGCATTTTGGAATTCAATGTTTCAATTCGAGGACTCGTTTCAATCTGCTCAGTCGAGTTGTGTTCGGAGTCAACAGAGCTGCTCGGAAGAGCAACTGTAACATGAAACGCGGTTGGAGGCGGAGCTATCGGATATGATGACGGACCTGTTTGAAGCACTGGAATAATTTGCCACCATAAATTGATCTGTTCCGATTCCGGTATAAATTTTCTGATCCGATTTTGGTATAAATTTTCTGTTCCGATTTTGGTATAAATTTTCTGTTCCGATTTTGGTATAAATTTTCTGTTCCGATTTTGGTATAAATTTTCTGTTCCGATTGTGGTATAAATAACCTGTTCCGATTCTGCTATAAATATCCTGTTCCGATTCTGCTATAAATTTCCTGTTCCGATTCTGGTATAAATTTTCTGTTCCGATTTTGGTATAAATATCCTGTTCCGATTCTGGTATAAATAACCTGTTCCGATTCTGCTATAAATATCCTGTTCCGATTCTGCTATAAATTTCCTGTTCCGATTCTGGTATAAATTTTCTGTTCCGATTTTGGTATAAATATCCTGTTCCGATTCTGATATAAATTTCCTTTTCCGATTCCGGTATAAATTTTGCGTTCCGATTTCGACTCCAGTATTTTCCAGTGCCGTTTTGTATCCTGCCATGGTGCACGCAACTTATCATAAAATTGGCGTTCTTGAGCAAATTTAGCTTTCAAAATATTGTCGAATAGACAAAAAAGCCTTTCATATTTTGTTCCATGGTTTGCATTCACTTTACTCTAAAGAATACGCTTATCACAAGATAATTGATTTATCTACGAGAGCGTATTTCGGATGAGCTGATTAATGAACTTACAATGACTTTATTCAATTCAAAATTCTGAGTTCTGAAAGACCTAATTCAGAGCTTAAACTTCTGATTGCATTTAACTCATTCTGAGTTAAAATCAATTCACTGGAATTTACAGTGTAATGGCGTTATTTCTAAATAAACCGTTTATTCATCTATTACTTTAATAGCAAATTTTGAATTTTCAGACCTTAGGCTGTATTTGAGAGGTATATTATAGTGAGATAAAGCTTGCAAGCGAAACGAACGAAAAGGCAAACGCGTTTTAGTATATACTAAATTTTAACACAAAATTATGATTTTGATCCCTGTTGGGGGGTTTGGTCTGGGAGAATCCACGTCCTTCGATCCGCAGGTGGCCCTCTTTTCCAGCTACAAGAAAGACGCATCAAAGCTTTCATTGTCCATTATACTACTCCCTCAACAGTCATATGGTGTGCGTATATTGTGCGAATTGCATTAATCCTGTATTGCACAGCAATCCATGTACGCTACTGTTGTAGATGATTGGCTTGCAAAACAAAATTAAATAACGGTGGTCCAATCAAATTTTGATTTTATTTTTAGGCAAATCATGCTCAGGCTCAGCGAAACTTTGGCGAAAATTAGTAAGTTAACCAATTGGATTTTTATGCACTTCAAATTCCAGTGAGTTGATTTTCACTCAGAATGAGTCGAATCCACTCAGAAGTCTGAGCTCTAAATTAGGTCCTTATAACCCTATTCATACGTGCAAGTTTTTGCTTCGAGAACTTGCAGCTGCAACTTGCATTTGCAAGTTTTGTCCAGAATCCCGTTCGAAAAACTTGCAGCTGCAAATAATTGATTAAAAAACATATTGGTCAACATGGGTGAACAACCATGCGAGTTCACTGAGTTTATTGCAACCGCTTTCTCATTGGCTGATGAAAAAAATGCAAGTTCTGCGTGCAATTTGTAGCTGCAAATTCTCACTGCAAAAACTTGGACGTGTGAATATGGCTTTAAACTCATTGGAATTTACAGTACGAAACAAAATAATTGTTATCTAATTTGCTGCCTATTTCACAAGCTAATAACAATCGGGTGTTTCAACCTGCCGTCTTATTTATACATTTTGACTCGTGCTAAGTATAGGCGTCTGTTCGCTAAGCCGAAGCCTAAACCTAAGCCTAAACCTAAGCCCACACGAAACACGGAGCCTGTCGGTCTGTAAGGCCCCCAAGTTTGCCAGTAGACTGACCCGAATAATTAACACGAATCGAACCAGAAAAGGAGGTACATTTGTTTGAATTATTTTGAGCACAAGACAAGATTCAGTTCAATCCAAGCCGGTATATTCTTCAAACGAGTGTCTCATCGATAGTCCCGATGTCGGAGGAATGAACTCCAAAACGAACCCTTTGGGACCTTTGGTGCCGGCCGCAACTCAATTGCAATGCAATTTCTCGATGAGTGAAACGGGTTTAAACCTTGCGTTCAAGCAAGATTCTGTCGAAGATTATAATGTACCTGGTAAGTCAGAGCGTCAACTACGGGGGTTGTGGCGACTCGGAAAACGGGCGCCCCATCCCCTCCGACACGTCAGAACCTCAATCATTCGTTTAGCCTCATTTACTATCTTGATGGAATAGCCAGCGCTGATTGGTTGTCACCAATGCCTTTGATTGAGTAATCGAATCTAATTGGAAAATCATCAATGGCGAATCTATAGGGGAGGCGGATGGAATGCATATTACGACCCACCCTGTTGGATTGAAAATTATGCGTTGCAAATAGTGCATCTGAAGCTCACAGTGTGATTTATAGCTATAAAAAGTTAAAAATACGACGAAGTACGTCAAACTCTATTTTAGAAATTTTGAAAATTAAAATTTCTCAAAAACATGTTTTAAAATTGTAAAATGTAATAAACGAAAATGCTATTTTCCACTAGAAAAATACTGTAACGCCACTGCTAATAACCGAACTATGAAAAATCCTAAATTTCAATTTAACCTATACATCTGAAACACTTTTGTACCTTGTGTGAAAACACATACAAAAATATTTTTGGCATTAAGAATCAGTTTCTGCATCAAATGCAAGCGAATTCAAGAATGGGTCAATCAGCACTGCTTCCCTCTCAAACAGAGAATTACAACTAAAGTGGAATTTCTTGGTCACATTTCATACTAAAATTGTGTTTAGCTTCTCGCTCGCTTTGCTCGTTCGCGTTTTGCGCTGTTATATGTCGCGGCGTAGCCTCGTCCGCCTTCAGAAGTTTCCAAATCCGCGACTGGCGTTCGATGATGAAATGAATTAATTCAGGTTCACTAAAACAAAATTTTAATAAAATTTTACTGGTTGAAAACTTACAAATCCTTTCATAGGCTAAGTTTTATAGAATTTCTGGTTTATGAAAAACAGTATTTTAATATATTTTTAGGATTCATATGTGGCACGGAAGCGGATGATGCTCAACAACGGAATCCGATTAACTCAATTGAGCTTATCTCTTTGAAGACTTCAGGTGAACGTCAGTACAAATTGGAAGAAAATCCACCTGTTTTGCAACAAGTAAGCTATTTTTAGCGTTTTTTCAGTTTAATTAAGGTTACCCAGTCAAAATAATTTCTGCTAAATAAAGCCCTATTCACACGTGCAAGTTTTTGCTGCAAGAACTAGCAGCTGCAATAATTTCAATGAACTTGCAGGGTTATTCACACACGTGAACTAAATTCCTAACTATGATTTTTAATGAATAATTTGCAGCTGTAAGTTTTTCGAATGGGTTTTTGGATAAAACTTGCAAGTACAAGTGGCAGCTACAAGTTCTCTCAGCAAAAACTTGCACGTGTGAATAGGGCTTAATTGCACCCTTCTTGCTCGCTGTGGCGGTATAAAACGAGGATTTGTTTCCGAATTCTCACAACACTTGAATTTGACAATTTTGTGAATTTAAGAATTTTACATTTTTGATGCTTTTTTGCAAACTGATTCGTAGATGATTTCAGATTGAAGCCAAATTTGGCTCAAACCAAGACTCTGTCTGCAGTTTCATTACGTTTGCTGGACATCGAGATACGCAGTCTTGTGACAATGTACACAGTTTGCATACAGTGCCGACCAATGAAATTGTATCAGTTTGGCTGTGCCATATTAAAGTGAAAAAATAAAATTTAAACTTTACTTTGCACTCTTGTAACTTTTCTCAAAAAATTTTGTATTCTTGTAACTCTTTTTAAATAACTTTGTACTCTTGTCTCTTCTATTAAATAACTATGTACTCTTGTAACTTCTATTGAATAACTTTGTACTGTTGTAACTTCTATTAAATAACATTGTACTTTTGTAACTTCTATTGAATAACATTGTACTCTTGTAACTTTTCTATTAAACAACGTTGTACTCTTTAACTTTTCTGTTAAACGAAACTTTGTACTCATGCATTTTATATATAAGCAAATTCTTAAGCTTAAACTTAAGTTTAATCACAAGCGTAAGCTTAAGCCTAAACAAAAGTCCGCTTTTACGTAAACTTACTCCTATTTCAGTTCCGTCAAAAAATGGTCCGTCTCTAATGTTTACATGGGCCAAATTTTGATGCTTATATCCCCGGCGCCCTCAAGGATCCGCCAGTGACGCAAACTCAGAAGCATTGACGGTTATTTGAAATCAAACGGTGACACAATCCAAAATGTTGTACAGTTTCAAAACTAAGAAGTCTAGAAGATTCTTCTGCAGGACTGCCATAGAGCAATCTTAAGCTTTAGACATATTTTTTGCTTAGGATTCAGCTTAGGCTTATGTATACACTCATTCTTCTGCTTAGACATAGGAATATGCTTTTACTACTGCTACGGATCGGTTCTATACATTGACCGAAATGTCGGCCCATGTTACTTTAAGGGGCGTGCAGGTTTCTGGTGCGTCTATAAAAGAGTAGGTTTAGATTCTAGATTACATTTTTTTGTTTAGGATCGGGCTTAGGGATACATTTTTGCAACGCTTAAGCTTAGGCTTAAGAGTACGCTTAATCTACTGTTACGCCACTTAAAGTAACATTGGCCGAAATGTCTATAACCTGTAACTCGATATCTTGCAAAATTTAACTATATTCCATGTAACAGATATTTTGAAAAACAGTCTACGGTAATATGTCTCGTGATAACTTATCACCCGACAACAGTCTAAAGCCTTACCTAAGGTTATGCGTAAACAATTACGATAATTTGTATATTTCATATTAATATAAGTTGTTGGTCGACGAGTTATCGAGCGACGAATTGTCGTATAACATCGTTTTAAAATCGATCATATTTTGCGTCATGAAATTTTTTCAAATTTTAATTTTTGTCGAAAAATAAAAATTATTTTCAGGTTTATTTTATTATCCGTAATGAAAAGTTAAAGCAAACTTGTAAAATTCTTAAATTACGTCATCAATGCAGTTTGTATACTCAATATCGATACAAAAAACCGTAATTTTTGTCTGGCAAAATTACAGTTTTTATATAAAATGTGAGTAGATTATGTGTCTGAAAACACATTTTGTTATTAATTTTGAACGCTAAGATTAGGTGAACCAATTTTAATTTTGGCAATTAGCGCAGTATCTTGTGTATTTTTGGCACAAAAATTTTCTCGTTTCACAGTTCTGTCTGGAGTATATATATATAATTTATGCCGGATTTTACACTTGAAATCGTAACAAACTCGGATAAAATAATAAAAAACTATTGTTTTTCGTAGTTCCGGATGTAATATTTGCAAATAATATGAGGTCAGTCAGCCAGATCAAGGAATATAGTTTGTATCCAGCCGTTGGCACATGTATGAAATTAGGAACGGAGCACTTTTCTTGCGAAATTGCAATAGACAGGGTGCAACCGGAATTATAAAATACCGGAAATGGAACCAAAACCGGAAAGTTGAAAAAATACCACAACCGGAGCTGGAAAACAAAAAATTCTTGTTACCGAAAAATTCATTTTTAACGCTATTTTATCGCTTTTAACGGTGTAAACATACCATTTAGGATGCTAAAATCCTGAAACAAATGCAGTTGCAGTAAACTAGGCGTAGGCTCAGGCTTAGGAATCTACTTTTACGACTGTTACGGCCCTGATGTTTACACAGGCCCAGTTGTGTAAACTAATAACAACGTTTGTGAATATTTTTCATTTGATTTTCGCTTTGGCGTCCCACGGAACTCAGAGATTTAGTGGCAGACGTCACCGAACTCAATTTAAAATATTTGTTTTTTTAAATAATACTGGAAACGTGACCAACTTGTTTTTTGAATAAATGTTTTTAGTTTAAATTTCTTCTAAATTCGATAATTTACATTTGAAACATTTTACGGATTTGAAGCGGCTGATTCAGTTTAAGCTGAATATGTCATATTGGCCCATGTAAAGATCAGGGACGGATCGTTTTCCACAGGACTGCAACAGTGAAAAGTTTAAGTTTAGACTTACTTTTTGGCTTAGGTTTAGGTTTAGGCTTAGGTATACTCTTGCTCTTCCGGCCTAGGCTAAGACCTTGGCCTATATTATCAAATGCGTGTAGCACCTATCATCAATTAGCGAGAGGTTTTCAAACTGACGAATGTCTGCAGTTGCAGGTCTGAAAATTGGTACAGAAGTAGGGCAGCAAATCAAACGAGAACAATGTGCTGCAATTTCCAACCTCACCATGCGCTGGTTCCAAAGTTACAGGACCTAACACCAACTGGTGATACGTGCTATCACATTTAACAATACGGGATCTAGGCTTAGGCTTAGGAATTTTGCTTGGTTGCAAGCTTTTTCGGCTTGGAATAAAAAACCCCCACGATTTTTGTTAAATGCATCAAGCCATGTCTGTCAGCGCTTCGTCTGGCTTGAACAATTTATTATTGAAATGTTTCTCGTATTTATAAGTAATTGAGCCTTTCGCGACAATTTTACACTGTAAATTCCAATGAGTTGATTAATCGATTCAGCCAGCGAGTTGGTTATTTCTGAGTTAGTATCAGTTGAACGTTGACTCACTGTGACTTGAGTTGATTCTCCCTCTCAGTTGCGTTCATTCTGGGCGAGTTGATTAATTAACTCAGACTGAATTGAATCAACTCAAAATTCTGAGTTCTGATAGTCCTAACTCAGGCTGAGTGATTCAACTCATTCTGAGTTAAAATCAACTCACGGAAATTTGCAGTGTACTGCTAGAACGGTGGGGATCGAAACCACGACGTTCCGGTTACCGGTCCGCTGCCTCAAACCAGTGAGTTACGTAGCCATGCAAACTCTTTTCGACTCAACGACTCTATACAACGTATATATAGATGAAAATATCATTACGCATAGTATTTTATCGGCTTATATAATTTTAGAAAAATGTAAAACTTTCTAAAAATTTATTAATTTCGTTAGACAATTAGAATAATAAGATGCCGGAGAAACTGCGTTGAATTCAACCAATCAAAGATACAGGTTTTGTATTATTAAACCTGTATCAGTCTCCGGTGACCACCACACTACAGTAAATTCCAGTGAATTGATTTTAATTTAGAATCAGTTGAATCAACAGATATATGTCTGAATTATGTCTGTTAGAACTCACAATTGGGAATTGATTGAACTATCATTCTGAGTTAATTGATCAACTCGCACAGAATTAAACCAGATCAGAGAGAGTTTCTTTACTGGTAATCAATTCACAATTAGCCAGAAACGACTTAATTCGTTCTCTGAATTAGTTTATCAACTTACTAGAATTTGCTGCGCAAATATAGTTACACTGTAAATTCCAGTAAGCTGACCCTGTTAACATTAGAATAAATTGAATTAACTTATAGTAGTCTGCGTTCCGATAGTCTTAAAAATCAGAATTTACACTATTGTACGCACCTTCTGAAAAATGTTTATATCGCCTAGCATGGTGAGCTGGCTACGATCCTGTTTGCGATACGTAATAGATAAGAGCTATTAGCTTACTAGGAAAATATTTCGGCTTATAACAAATTCTTGCCTCATAGACGTTTAATTCACTTATGTGTCTAAGCCAATACTAATTTTGATTTAATAAACTAACGATTTTATTCAAATATTTGGCTTAGACTTTGACGTATATCAAGTCTAAAAATTAAGTCAGCGCAGGTTCTTAAGTACCAGCGGTGTTTGAGAAGTAAACCAAGGGTGGATAACGTTCACCTTGCTCAACTGTACGCAATTGTCCTGTAAATTCCAGTGAGTTGATTATTCAACTCATAGAACGAATTATTCATTTCTTATTATTTCTGAGTTAATAACAGTAAACATTAACTCTCTGAACACATTTAATTCCTAGGTGAGTTGATCAATTGACACGGAAAGAATTCAATCAATTCACAATTCTGAGTCCTGAAAGACCTAATTCAGAGCTCAGCTTTCTGAGTGAATTCAATTCATTCAGAGTTAAAATCAACTCATTGGTACTTAAAGTGCGAGTGCATTCCGTGTGCAAAGGTGTGTACAAGGCACGTGTTGCGTTTTGCCTATACCTCTTGCGGATTCGGTTATAAAAGAACATTATCCAATAAGTCAGACGTTTCTACTCCTGCATCGTACCGCAAATTCCATTGAGTTGACTACAACTCAGAATGAGTTGAATCCACTCAGAAACCTGAGCTCTGAATTAGATATTTCGGAACTCAGACTTCTGAATTATATTGACTCATTCTGTGTTAATTAATCAACTCATCCGGAATTAAATTAGCTCAGAGTGTATTAATGTTTAGTGCTATTAACTCATAAATGACCAAAAATAACCAATTCTCTCTCTGAGTTGATTAATCACCTCACTGGAATTTACAGGGCACTGAGACCAGTTTTGCAACCAATCATTAGACATCGTTACATAAAAGTCCTGTTTGAAGCGGAAAGTTACTTCGAGTTTTAGTTTGAATCTGGTAATTTTTGCGAACCAAACAAGATACATTCCGCTTTTGCCAATCCATCTTAAAATGCTAATCATAGTTTGAATCCAAGTAAGCCTAATTGAAATCAGTAAGCCAATCTCTCAGCAGTATTTTTTTGGCCAATGCATATGGACCAGGGGTGGAACAGTAGTACAAACATATACCTGAACCTAAGCCTAAGCCTAACTTTAAACCTAAGCGTAAGAATGACCTTATATACCTAAGCCTAAGCCTAAAAGCAAAAGTTAGTTTAAAGCATAAGTCAACTGTGTTCCAATGTCACAGAAAAGCGTTCCGCCACTGATCTTTACATGGATCTGATTTTTCAATGAAAGTATATATCAAACTTCGCACAATATATTACTACATCTTCATAAAAATCAAAATCAAAATAAATCATGACAATATTTGAGACAATTTTAGGCCAACAAACTTCCTGGTTCATCGTCAAATGTTTCAAAATGGCACCGCGTTTTTGTGAAAATCAATTCTTAAAAGTCATTTTTCATTTTATATATCGCTAGTATCATCATTATCTTTACATTTTGTTTTTATATATTAAAAGATTTTTTCGTTACAATTTAAGACATTTTTTTTAAATTTAAGTTTGAAAACAATTCATTACGTAGTTTTTGGGCAATAAATTAGTAAAACAATCAGCAGCCAAATATCGCTCTTTGGGGCTACAAAATGCTAAAACTATATTGTTATTATTATTATTATTATTATTGCTGTTGTTGTGGTTGTTGTTTTCATTATTATTTATTATTATAATTTTGTTATTATAGTTTTTATTGTGATTATTATTTATTGTTTATTATTATTAAAGTTGTGTTGAGTTGTTCGAAAAGTGTGCGATTTTCAGTTTAAGTTTCAGCAAATTTTGTCGTTTTTGGCTAAAAATTTTAATTTATGCATTTGTACTTTAATTGTTTTAATATTTAATCAACAAAATAATTTAATACTGAATGAAAAACATTTTGGTTATTGATACTTCAACACTTTCACATATAATACATATTAATAGTATATACAGAAAATGTGTTTTTTGTTAATTGTAATATTAATATAATATACTAAATATTATAAACCAGGAAGCCAACCACAAGTGTCTTCAGACACCCAGAAATTCCTAAAATAAATCACTAAATATACAAACGAAAAAAAAGTTGTTGATAAACTTTTGCTAAACCAATACTTATTATTTAAAATTATAATTAATGAAAAATTTAAGAAACTTTTTATTAAAAGACAAAAAACAACATATGAAAAATAAATCAAAATATAAACATTTATAAAAGTTTTGTTTTTTGAAATTAATATAAAACCAAACAAACATAAAAACACAACAAAAGAAATATTGAAACCCATATAAGGTCAAGCATTTGCAGCAATTTGTCACATTTGAGTAAAACTTTTCAACGCAACGTTTTTCGGTCGGCTTTTGTAGTTTGCTTTCAGTTTCGCTTATCACAAATTCGCTTTGGCTTGGAGTATTTTGCCGCCTTATATACGCTTAAAATTATTTTGACACATTTTGTGACTCAAAATTTCAAACCATGCATTTGTGGATCGTCGCTTTGGCTGCTGTTTTGCTGGTTCCGGTTCGGTCTATTCCGGTTGACAACGGTATTGACGGAGATCCGGAAGTACAATGTGGCGCATCGGATATTTCCGTTGTGTTCACAACACGAAATCCGTTCGAAGGACACGTGTACGTGAAAGGATTGTACGCTCAAGATGTAAGTGCGTTTTGGTGACTGGGCTGTCTCAGACTTGATCCTTTAGTAATCGTGGTCTGGTACAACCGTTTAGGTTCATGTAAAGATCGCGGGTGGAACGTTTTTATGTGAGACTGTAATTGAGTAAGCTTGAGCTCTTAAACTAATTGTTTTGATTAGGCATAGTCTTAGGCTTATAAGCTCATTCGTGCGCTTACGCTTATGCTAAGGAATATGCTTACGTTACTGTCGCCGTATTCTATACAACGGGAAATCATTTTAATGTTGCCTTTACTCTGCGGTTGCCCTAAGGCAAATTTCTAATGTTTCTAATTAGGGCCTAAACCCGATTGTCCAATATATATTATTTCAGAGAAGAAGCTAAACATTTATTAACCAACGAAAGTTATTAAAAAATGACTGCCTAATGTCACAAGATATTTATTTTTTCTGAAAACCTAAAATATGAACGAATTTTTGCTTTGTCAATCCTTTAAATATTTTTGACCTTGCAGAAAAGACCAAGTTTGTTTTGACTGCAAGGCATATGCCTTGCTTGAATTATGGTATATTCGGCACAGTACACATCAGACACCTCTGGGATTTGGCTTAGATCGCTGAAAACTACGGCCCGTAGCTAAAGCGGAGTCATGGGAACCGCAGGTCGCCCCTGGCAAATTTGACTCCTTTTGATAGTCAGCAAAAAACGTTGTTTGCCCGTCTGAAAAATGTTCAGCCCACCCCTAGCAAGCTGAGATGGCTACGGGTCGGTTCAAACCAGGGTTGTGTACAAAACGAAATGGCTGGATATATTCTTCCGATATTGCTAAAGCGTTGAGAACAAAAATGCCGTATTTATCGGCTTTTTAGATAATAAAGCAGCTGGGCCGTAGAGTATAACAAAAGTTTCACCCTGGTTACACACGGTTTCCAATGTGTTCTCTGGCCAATGTAAAGAACAAGGGCGGAACAGTGTTATAAGCATATTCCTAAGCCTAAGCCTAAGCGTAAGAATGAGCATGTTTCTAAGCCTAAGCCTAAGACTAAAGTCTAAGCCAAGCAAAAAATTTCGTCTAAAGCTTAAGCTTACTCTTTTATAGTCCCACAAATAAACGTTCCGCCCCTGATCTTATGGCCAGTTCTCTAAAACCTTCTACTTTACCATTTTCCCCATTCGAAAATTGGCACATATATAGCATACAGTAAAAATTGTGTTTCATAACTTTTGCTAGCCTGTCCCCAATTTATGGATCCTCCGTTGTCAGCAGATCCTATGTCGCCTTGTCTGTTTGAGTGAATTAAATTAATTTTAAAGATTTCTAATTGTTAAACTAATTCGTACAGTGTTCCTGAAACCAAATTTCAAATCTATTTTAAAATATAGAAAATTGTAAAATATCACATTTAGAATTCCAAAACGTTTTCGCTAGCAACTTTTAAACATTTTTCGCCGCCGTAAAGTTTGACGAACCAAGTAAAACTTTCGTTTTATAATTTGGCAACAATCTTGATTGTTTGCACTGTGCTATATATTAATATTGCATCTGCAAGAATTGCAACCATTTTTATATTTTCTCAAAAAGTAACAACAAAATGTGCAAAAATTTCTTAATATGTTTCAAAAAGTATTTTGTATTTTTTGACACAATTTCTAAATCTAACTATACGCCATTATCCGCACATTATCCGGCCTGTCGTAACTCTGGAGACGTTAAGCGTACGCTTTGATTGCGTACTTCTTAACCGGATAAAAACTAAAATAGAAATTATTTTTTTTGTAATTTTCAGGGATGCCGTAACTCCGGCGACGCCAGTATCACTCTACCGTTCGATTCTTGCAACGTCGTCCGTGAGCGATCGCTCGAACCGCGTGGTGTGTTCGTTTCGACTACGCTCATTATTCAATTCCATCCGCTGTTTGTGACCAAAGTTGATCAAGCAATCACGTTCCGATGCTTTTACATGGAAGCTGACAAAACTGTCAGCCAAGATTTGGAAGTCTCTCCGCTGACAACCAGCTTGCAAACCGCCAATGTCCCAATGCCTACGTGCCGATATGATATCTTGGACGGACCTGAAGGAAATCCTGTTAAGTACGTTGGCGACTTGTGTAAAACTGAATTGGTCATTTTTGACAAACAAATTTGACTTTAAGGATACGAAAATCTGTTCTCGAATAGAATATACTATGAGCAACTAAAATACAAACTGTATATGCGAAATTGTGCACAATATGTTGTGCATACACTGTAAATTTCAATGAGTTAATTAATCTACTCAGACGGAAAGTTAATTAATCCTGAGGAAGAGTTGACTATTAATTAAACCAGAATGAACTGAATCATAGTAGAATTATGACTTCTGATACTCCTAACTCAGACTGAGCGATTCAACTCATTCTGAGTTAAAATCAACTCACTGGAATTTACAGCGTATCATATATTTCGCCTATACATACACAGGTCAGTATCTCCACAAGATAAGAGAGCCAACTCATGTTCGAACGTCATGCTCCTATAGCTGGATGGTCATCGTAATCGCCGCGCATTCAAAAGAGTTGAGTTCAAATCTTAGCTTGAAATTGGATGACAGATGAAATTGAAAATCTATATGTGAGAAAGGGCAAAGGTTGAATTGGTAAATAAATTGCTTACCACGTCATACTTAATAAGTTTAAAGTGGTACTTGTTTCAGAAACTCGGCCAATGTTGTTTGAAACTTCGGCCCATGTAAAGATCAGGGGCGGAACGCTTTTCTGTGATACTGCAATAGACTAAACTTAAGCTTTAGACAGATTTTTTGGCTTGGCTTAGGCTTAGGCGTAGGCTTAGGAATATGCTAATTCTTACGCTTAGGCTTAGGCTTAGGCTTAGGAATATGCTTATAATACTGTTCCGCCCCTGTTCTTTACATTGGCCGAAACTTCTTATTTTTATGTTGTCTGTTTTGAATTTTTCAGCGTGCAACAATCTCAAATTTTAAAATGTTTTTATTTAGTTTATGAATCGTGTCAAAAACCAACTCAAATTTTACACGTTTTCGCTTTTCAAACATCATCCTTCAAACCGCTTTTAAGTGTAGAAACAGAGAGGCCCATGTAAAGGTCAGGGGCGGAACGTTTTTCTGTAAGAGTACAATAGAGTAAGCTTAAGCTTTAAACTATTTTTTGCTTGGCTTAGGCTTAGGCTTAGGAATATGCTTATAATACTGTTCCGCTCCAGTTCTTTACATTGACCAACAGTGAAATGGATAGCTAGAGTAGTTATACGGTATTAAGCAGATGCTTTTTAATGTTTACTTTTTGTTCCAAAAATAGAAGTTAAGCTAAACTTAAATTTTACAATTTAAAAATATTTAATTTTCAGATACGTTTTGGTCGGACAAGCCGTTTACCACAAATGGAACTGTATCACCGATACACAAGACACATTCTGTATGGTTGTTCACTCGTGCACTGTTGATGATGGCGCTGTAAGAGTTTGTTGCATATACTAGTTTGTAGAAATTATCATATATATCATTAAAGCGGGAATGCCACACATACAATATGTCTTGGGCAACTTTCCAGCATTACTTTGTTTACAATATTTTCTTATAACAGAAATGTGATTATTCTGTGGAACGAAAATTCGCATGCAGATTGTTGTGCATTCTCTAACTGTTGCGCATTGCTCAAAGCCGGCTTACTAGTAAAGTTGAATATTAAATATTGAAAGTTTAATGAATTATTTCAAAACAAAAAAGACTAATGGTTTAATTTTTGGTCAGTAGTAATGAAACCGAATTTAAAAAAATTGTTAAACGTGTCGTCTTCACATTTAGGCTTAGGCTTATTCTTACAATTAACCTAAAGCTGCAATACGCATTCGTTTATACAAGTCTTAGCTTAAAGTCTAAGCCTAAGCCTGAACCTAAATCTGGATTGAAAATATAAAACAGACAGCCGGCTATTTTAGTAATATTGTAATGTTTAAATTTTCAGGGAGATAAGGTCGAACTGTTGGATGACCAAGGTTGCGCAATCGACAAATATTTACTGCGCAACTTGGAATATCCAACCGATTTGATGGCCGGTCAAGAGACTCACGTTTTCAAATTCGCCGATCGTAACCAGTTGTTCTTCCAATGCCAGATTGCGATTACCATCAAAGAACCTGGTCAAGATTGCCCGTTGCCGACATGTCCAGCTCTGGCTCGGCGACGACTTGCGAAACGATCGCCAATGCAAGATTTGAACGCAGGAGTGGTCGATGTCCACGCCGCAGTCGACGCTTTGGATCTCGTTGAAGGTAGCGATCCGACGTTGCCTCGTCCACTTCGATCGCTGATCCAAAGACCAGTCTTGATTGAGCCGCAACAGGAGTCAGTTGGATTTTGCATGAGTCCCATAGGATTTTCGTTGTTCGCACTGTTTACTGTTGTTGCGTTTATTGCTGCGATTGTTGCTACTGCACTGTTTTGTATTCGTGGACGACAAGAAAAGTAAACTCCCACAAACGTTGTGGTCAAATTTTCAATCAGAATGAAAATTTTAAGCGTGTCGGATTAAGCAATCCTCGTACACAAGGCGAAGAATAAACGGGATATAATTTTTCAGAAATTTATGGAAATATAGAAAAACACTTTTAGCAGACAATAACGTTTCAAATCGAAAAGGTCAAGAAATTCTGTTTTACAAGAAATTAAATCTTATCGAACTAAAATTTGGGCTACGCGTCTGGAGATTTTTAACAGCTTTTTCAATTACTTTAAGTTTACAGTTTGAATCTGACAATTGTTTACTTTTGAATTTAAGTTAAAAAGTTTCAAAATCGTTTAAATTTGTTTCCAATTTTTCTGTCAATTTTTTAATTGCTCTTGTCGTTCCGTATGGCGCATGATTTACATATTTTCAACGGACATAGTGCAATATTTGTGTGCAATCTAGTCACTGTGCAACTTGCTTGTACAAATATGCTTGCATATTCAAGACTGCAAGCATGTGGTCATTGCTTGATATATTTTTGTATTCTCAAATGTCTATAGCACCTATACATAGACACCAACGTTTTTTCGTTATTCGTACGATTCTGATACAAGAATTTTCTGCAACAAATTTTGCAAATTCAAAAACATGAGAAATTTTTGCATATTTTCTTATTAATCAGATGGTGTAATCGGTTTAACCTTCTAAGCATAGGCGGAGTTAAAAATATAGACAAGGCTTTGTCCGAATGTCAAAGTTGAAGATAGAATTAGTATCATCTGAGTGTTGTACCCTTTAGCTAATATAGAAACATTCTAATCAAAACATTACTTAAAGTAAAAAATTTTTTACCGTAAATTGAAAACAAAGACTAATAATTCACCTTAGTTTTATACAAATTTTCTAAATTAACTTTTAGAAAATGGAAAAATGTTTAGTAAACACAAAAGATTATCGAGAATTTTACTGACTTTGGATAACACTGAAATTAATCGGATTAAATAAAAGCCAGTGAGAGTAACGAGCAAACTTTGAGGTCAAAACATTTCCAACCACAATTCTGACGAGTACCAGATCTTTTTTCGGCGAAATGTTTGGATTTGAGTTGAGAAATTCGCTTAAGATTAAGATTATAACACGGGATTCTAAATTCATTGACGTAACATTACTTATACTGAGAATGCACGCTTATTAGCTTAAACACCTTAATGCTTCTATAGTTTGCATATTCAATCAGTGGCGTTGTTTAATGAAATGGTAAATTTTAAAAATATTTACAAGATTAATTAAATATGCCAATTTCTAACATTAATTAATACTTAATATTAAGTTTAAGCCTAAATTGTTCCACAAACAATAATTTTGTCAACGGTGTCACAAAAATTGCAATATCGTCAATGTAAATATAAGGCAGAGGGTGTGAACAAGTAAGGCAAAAAGTAAATTGAACGCCATGTTCAACTCACGTTGATGCTATTGCATTTTGACCACTGCGGTGTTTGCTTATTTGCTAAATTTTAACCTAATACCACAGTTTTTTTGTGTGTTCAAAATGGAGATATTGGCAGTAAAACCAAATCTTCTGTCATCGCTCTCGGCTCGCAAATTTATTGTCAACTTAGAATGCAATTTTTTTTACTAAATTCAAAATGCAAAAATTAGATTTTGAAAAAAACTCCATTTTCACTTGCAATTTCACAAAATTGAAACTTTCAGATGTCATTCGAGAAAGTTTGACAATTAATTTGTGGCATTGGAGGTATGATGACATTTTGTTTGCTGATATTCATCCATTTTGTATAAACATCGATCTATATTTTTTTGCTATTTTGTGTTTTTTGTTGCGTTTCCTGTTGTCGACTTTTGAAACATTTTTAGGGTTTCTGTAAGTATTTTAGAAAAGTTGTTATATCTCAAAGTCTAAGCTTAAGCGTAAACCTGTTATTTTTACCTGTGCAGTGATTTTCACACATTAGAGCAGGTATTGTTAAAAAACATGCGCACCTTATTGCAATTTCAAATTGTGCAATTTTGCAATTAGCTTATTGTTTCAGTTAATTTTGGTTCAAATTTCGACCTGAAATGAGAAAATAATTGGAATTTTGCAAATTTGCACTGCATTATTATAAATGTTTGCTTTTAATTTTGTCTGTCTCTCTTCACACTGCATGTCAGTATGTATGCACTTGTGTGCAATTTTAGTATTCGGTATGTTTTATGCAATAAATACTTCATTAGAAAAATTGTGTATTGCACTGACTGCACTATCGCCAGTAGTCATCGGTGGTCGAATGGTTAGAGTGCAATTCGCTGTAAATTTCAGTGAGTTGATTTTAACTCAGTGTTGACAGTACCTCAAAGCGTGTCACAAACTGGTTTGTGACACGTGTTATGGCACTGTAATGACCCGAATAAAACGGGTAATAACAGGGGATCCCCATTTTGCGTCCAACGCAATAGAAGTCCGTTTTCTTAATAAGAGTCCGTAAGCGGATAGAGTCCCTAAGCTCTAATTAGAGTCCATAGATGTCAGTTATTTCAAATTGAAGCGCGTAAATGCCTCCAGGACCAAATATAGTTGAGTTCGAAACTTTAAAGCGTACTTATGATTTGAAAGTACGTTCCTAAATATAACCTTGCATTATGGCTCAGGCTTTTGACCAACGGATAATTACAATATCGGATATATATCAGTAACGAAAGGCAGCGGAGGGTGGGTTAAATACATTACAGTCCGTAACCGAATAATAGGGGGTACTCGTTGGTGAAGCCAAAAAATATCAGCCCGCCCTCATATTCGGGTCATTACAGTAGGATCGACGGAAAATGTTCATTGAGGTAGCGTTTACGACTAGTTGTTAATTCAGGTCTGCAACACATTTTGTGGTCCGGCCGAATATTATATCGTGAACGGCGCATTGAAACTCAAAATAAAACGAGATTACTTAAAATAACAGTTAACAACCACCTTAAGACTATTTTTGTATTTTCTTAATTTTATTATTTCATAAACTTGTATTTGTATGTAATTTTAGCTAAAATACGCTCAGCCATTATCATTGGTCAAAATCTAATGCATAATTAATACCGCAAACTTTTTCCTTCGAGAGTTACGACATGCCGATTTTTTGTCTAAAAATAGCAATTGTCAACAAACACAAATTTGTGAATTTTTTCTTTTTCAAAATTAAAAATTCATAAATTGAAAGATTTATAAGCGATTCGTAAAAATTAAAATTTTGGCTATTTTTCAACGTCTCAGACGTTTCATCAGTTTGACTGACAGAAATTATGTCTCATATTTGAAAATCAAGGGTTCGAATCGAAGTTTGAAATTTGAAACCAGATAAATAAATATTCGTGCCGCTGATGGCTGAAACTTAACCAATTTGAATTTTTTTAATCACCATTACACTGTAAATTCTGAACAGTTGATTAATCAAGTCAGATGTAGAATTGGTCAATTACGAAGATTTCTGAGTTAATAACAGTAAACATTAACTCACTCAAAGGTGATTTAATTCCGGGTGAGTTGATTAACTCAGAATGAGTTCAATCAATTCGGAATTCTGAGTTCTGAAAGACCTAACTCAGACCTCATACCTCTGAGTGGGTTCAACTCATTCTAAATTAAAATCAACCCACTGAAATTTACAGTGTAGAATTTTTGCTAATCACGGTTACATATTTGGCTAACAACTGCCGTTATCAAAACGAACCGTAATACTGGATAAACACTATTTATGTGCGTCGAATGCTGTCAGGTCTGTAAATCGTGAAATTCTCGCTCGATGTTTATCCGGATATCCGCAATTCCTATTTTGATTTCGGAAATTTATCAGACGAACTTAAGTATTGTGTTTTCCAGGTTTAGGAACATCTGTTCTTGTTTGTTAAGCAGTGTTTGTAGCTATTCATAGAACCCCGATGTAGTATACATACTAAGACACAACATAACCGTCTATGAGCGTAAGACAACAAGCAATTGTAAGATTTTTTACGTTCCTGTCGACCTAAGACACTAAAATCCGTCGAAACAAAAGTCGAAAACTCCGAGTTTACTCAGGAGTCGGCTAGTGAAAAAAGTCGCTTTGTGTATTAAACGGTGTCGGATCGATTTCCTGTGCGCTGTAATGGAGTTCGTTTAAGCTTTTGATTAACATTTTTTTGCTTAAAAATAGGCTTAGGCCTACGCTTAGGAATAGGCTCATCTTTACGCGTATAGGCTTAAGCAGAGGTGTACGATAAGGAATATGCTTATACTACTGTTACGGTCCTGTTCTATACATGGACCAAAAAGTTACACGTTTCTGTTTACAGTTTAGTCAATGTGGATTGAATATCATTCCATACGCCTTGATGAGATAAATTAATCCGCTGCTGACTATCCAGTAGTCCTATAGTTTCAAAATTAACTTACCGCTATTTTAGCAACGGTTTTTTGTGTCTTGGTGAAAGAAACGCTTAGGACCGAAAAAATAATTAAAAATGAAATCGTAATCATCAAATGATTGCAAATTTGCCAAATTTTTTCACAATTTCCAACCGAGAGGGCGCTGAATAAAAAATATGAAACATCCAAATGTTTACCATAACTCGAAAACTGGCTGTCAGATCAAATTAAGTATAACACCATTCAACTCAGCTCTTAGTCAAATTACGCCCAAAAATACACGAATTTGCATTTTTTGTTTTTTGGTCCATGTAAAAAGATCAGGGGCAGAACGTTTTTCTGTGGGACTAAAAAGAGAAAAGCTGAAGCTTTAGACTAATTTGTGTTTGGCTTAGGCTTAGACTTAGGCTTGGGAATATGCTCACTCTTACGCTTAGTCTTAGGCTTTGAATATGCTCACTCTTACGCTTAGGTTTAGGCTTAGGCTTTGGCTTGGGAATATGCTCATTCTTACTCTTACACTTAGACTTAAGCTTAGGCTTAGACTTAGGAATATGCTTATAATACTCTTCGGACCCTGCCTTTTACATTGGCCGCTTTTTTGCAAAACTTTTTAAGAGAAATCATTGTATAATTTGTAACCAATAAAATTGTTACAAACACTTAAATTTGAAGCCTGAATTGCTCAAGTCATAAAACGTTGAGTTAAATTTGAGCTCAAAATAATTTCCGAGCAAATTCGAGTTCCTGTTTTAGGCTTTTCATATAAACTATATTTTTCACAACCAGATGCTCTGCAACAATCAAAAAATTGCAAATTAATAATGCAAACTTGGTTGCACATATCCGGCGGATATCCGGATATCCTTAATATATCAGGATATCCAGATATACATATTTCGTTTCAAATACATATCCGGATATTGGAATATACCTTACCGGATTTGTAATACTACATTCAGAAATACAGTGGGGAATCTACAAATTGCTGGTGGGCAGTAAATAACAGTGGAAAAAAGCTCGCGGGCGAAGTGAACCAGAAGCCAAACGCAATTTTAAAACCCAAATGTTAATAGAAACCATAGCTTTTGATCGCTTTTAGCGACGAGATCATGGCCGAAGTGACATTTTGGATCTATCAGTGCAACAATATTTTTGAGCTATCGGCTAATGTATACAACAGGGCCGTAACAGTAGAATAAGTACATTCCTAAGCCTCAACCAAAACCTAGGAATAAGAATGAGCTTATGCCTACACTGGAAAAATGGTGAGTCAAATTGAGTCTCTCCGAAATAGGCGGTTCGGGACTAAACAAATTGAGTCAAAATTCAACTCCGCCAGTGTCATGTTCGATTGACTGAGTAGAACGTTTGACTCTGGCGGAGTCGAATTTGGCTCAGTTTCTGTAGTCTCGAAAAGCTTATTTCAGAGAGAGTCAATTTGACTCACCATTTGTTGCAATGTAAGCCTAGGCGAAAACCTAAGCGTAAGCAAAAAATAGTCTAAAGTTTAAACAAACTCAAGTGGCAGTCCCGCAGAAAAATGTTACGCCTCTGATTTTTACTCGGGCCTGGTTATCAAAAACATCTTTTCCTCTTAACGCTGATCACAGTGGATTAAGCACTTTTACAAATCTTTTAAAGTGTGAATTCGTTCAAAATATGGCATTAATTCAAGCTGCAAAGGCATTTCTCTTGGCTGATGTTTGAAATTTAATTTAAAATATTTTAAAGTTGAACTTAATAATTTCATAAACTTCAGCTGTTTTGAAAATATTAAACCAAAGCTACGTTATCAATAAAATATATATTTATACTTAACTTTATGTCCGCCTTCAGAAACAAAATTTCGGTAAGTAATCGCGTATCAAATATTTAAGCAGAAAGTTATACTTAATGGCCAATGTTACTTTTAGGGGCGTAACAGTAGATTAAGCGTATTCCTAAGCCTAAACCTAAGCGGTGCATTTTACAGTGAAAAGTTTACTGAAAAGCAGCGGTTTTGGTACTTTGAACCAAAGAGTTTGGTAATTTTAGAGACATATTCAGTTTTGATTAATACACCTTTATCGGCGTAATATTGAAAGGCGTATATATTTGGCAACAACAGAGCCAATTTAGCTCTATTGCCAATAAGGCTAGCAATTGAACCAATGGTCACAATAGCTAGCCACCACAGTAAAGGTTTTGATTGGTTCAAAGCAGTTTATCTAAGTGTCTACGGTGTAACGTGATTGGTACATTTTTGTGCAGCACGCATATGTGAACAACGGAATACTACGTTTATCGGGCAGTGATTGGTCAATAGGTTTTAGCGATATTTTCGGGCGTCATCATGAACGTTTTTGATTGGCACGATTTACAACGTGCTGTTAAAACGACTTGATTGGCTAACAGATAAGTCAACCAGCCGCCGTTGCATCTGTAACCCTAACCACTGTGACAATTAGTTCGGACTGGCGATATTGTTTATTGAGAGAGGTGACTACAACATATAATCAGATTTTAACGCTCACTGTAAATTCGAATGAGTTGATAAATCAATTCAGCTAGCGAGTTGGTTATTTCTGAATTAATATCAGTAAACATTCACTCACTTTGAGTTGATTTGATTCTCAATCACAGTTGAATCGACTCTGGTTGGGTTGGTTAATTAACTCAGAATGAGTTGAATCAACTCAAAATTCTGAGTGATTTAACTTATTCTGAGTTAAAAACACACTGAAATTTACAGTGCTTGTGTGTCAAAATATATTACTAGGTGATAGGTGCTATACGCAGTTGAGAATACGGTTCCTATTTTTAACCCCTTCTCCCATTGAGTTGCCTATGGGCAACTAAGCGCAGTGTATATACATTAAATAATGTATATCGCACGGTGTTTTACAATTGCAACACGTATACATAGTACTAAATCACCACAAGACGTGAGAGGCCCCCTCGGGCTCGAGCGTCAAGCTCCTAGAGCTGAGTGGTGATGGTATACGCCTCCCACTCCAGCCACCCGAGTTCGAATCCTAGCATAAAAGTAGGTCTTAGATGAAATAGAAAATATTCATGTGAGAAAGGGTTGATATTGATAAGCGCGATTTCGAAGAAACTGTACGAGCATTAACTCGATGCAACAATATAAAACTGTTCTATTTTGTCTTTGTTGTGTGAAAATATGCTATTTTGTTCTGAGTGCCTAAATTATAATTTAAAATTGATAGAAATTTCAACTGCGATATAAATTTCGCCAGTTGCCTCAACCCAATTTGCATAAAAATCATCTGTTTCATCGGCTGTATTTCGGTAAATTTCTCAGTTTCAATTTGCTTGAAATTTAAGGCGGTTCAAACAATTTTTATATTAACAAAATATGCTAAACAGGCAAAAACGTTGTGACCGTAAGTTAATGAAAAGCCAAAGAAAAGTTCCATGTCCATTACCATGCAACCCAACAAGTTATCTGGTGTACGCATGATATTGTGGATTAAGACGTGACATAAATGCTATATTTGGTGATTTAATACTTACTAGGCAACTTGGTTTCAATATTTGCAACCGTTGCAAACAATATTCTCCGTAAACGTTACAATTAAACATTTATATCAGCTGGAACGCTGTCCAAAATACGTATGTCAGGCGTTCGAGTTTTAATAATATAGATTAAATTTTTCTGAGGCTCTCTATATAGTAGTACTTAACTTAGAATTACACAGCTGAGTGGGTTTTGAATTTTGAGAGACGAGTTTCAGCTTAGACGGTTCCGGGGCGCCACATGGCAAATCTAAATCTAGAATCTAAACCTACTCTTTTATAGACCCGCCAGAAACCTGGACGCTCCTTAAAGTAACATGGGCCCGGTTCCTTATGGGTGGGATTGTTTAATTTGAATTTTAAGTTGTTGCCGTTGGCTCAGAAAACCTTTTTGTAAAGACTGGCAATATACGGACCCGTAATCATAGGGAGCAAGTCATCGAAAACTCTTGTATGCCCCTGATGATAAATGTTTAGACCCCCTAGCAAGGTAAGTTGGCTACGGGCTTGGCAAGGTATACGTATCTCCAAGGTTGACGATTTAATAGGAGAAAGGTAAGAAAAGTAAGCGCTTCGTGCAAAAAATATGTATTTAATTTGATGAAACTGCTACAATATTCAGACTTCAGTTTAGACAATCAGAGAAAAATATATACATTCATGCCGAAAATTTAGTACAAAACTATGAAACGATTTAAATTTGATGTTTAAGTTAAAATATTTCAAAATTTGGCTTTTTTTTAACATTTTGTCCTGTATTGACGTCACATCTACAGTTCGCAAAATTTTACTGTTTCTGACATCCAAAGCTTCATAACACAACTTTACCAAATATTCATTGTTACCGGAATTAAAAAATATGTATAAATCTTAGATTTTGAGTAAAATCATTTCGAAAATTTATTTTAAGTCTTTTGTCAATAACGAATCTTAAAATTAAGTCGCTATTGCGTTGTAAAATTTAATAATTAAAATCTTAAGAGGTTTTAGAAATCAAAGTAGGACAAAGTAAACTTGCGCGACGATTATTTCTCACTAAAATTAAGGTACGAAAATCCAAATTTGCTTAAATTTGCATATTAACTCGAAATAAAGTTGTTTGGATAATTTTGTGGGACAGAAGAAAATGTTCATTTTTTCGCATTAGTGAAATTCTTCATTTTCATTCCAACGCAACTGGAAGTATTCTTTAAAGCAGTATTCACACGTGCAAGATTTCGCTGCGAGAAGTTGCAGCGGCAAATTTACACATAGAATTTGCATTTTTATCAGCCAATAGGAAAACGGCTGCAATAAATTCAGTGAACTTTGCACGGTTATTCACACATGTGAACAAAATTTTGAGCTTTGATTTTTAATGAATTATTTGCAGCTGCAAGGTTTTCGAACGGAAATTTCGACAACAGTTGCAAGTGAAAATTGCAGCTGTAAGTTCTCCCAGCAAAAACTTGCACGTGTAAACAGGGATTTATATTTTTGAAATATCGGATTTTGGAACAAAATTTAATTATTTACAATATATATATATATATATATATATATATATATATATATATATATATATATATATATATAATAAATTCAATGTATTGCTTCAACCATTGTTTTTAATTAAAATTATGGCAAAAATTGCACAAACTAAACTTTCTGATTTGCGTACATAACAATATTTTAAATTATTCGATGCTAAAAGTACAAATCCTCATATTATGCCTAGAAAGCCTTCGGACGACAGGGATACTTGGGGACTTGGAGACTTTGAATCAAAAATATTGGTTCAGGTTTAGCTTTAGGCTTTAGGTTAATCTTTAGGCTTGCGCTTATGGTTGCGCTTAGATTTAGGCTTAGACTTTAGTAGCCAGCTCCTTGTATTTAACATGTGCAAAACAACGCCGCACACTGAAACAAGTTTGTTTTTGAAGTGAACATTGCACGCTTAAAGGTGAAAAGATTTTAATTATTTTTATTTGAAATTTCAAATTTTAGCTTCAGTTTGAAACTTCTTTTTTCGGTCCAACTTTCATATGATTGGCGTCAATTTGAAATGATCGCTGGGCGAAATTTTGCTGCCTCAAATTAATTAAAAAGCATATTTATAAGCTTCACAGTTCACATTTACGTTTAATTTCTGAGTATAAAAACAATTTGTTTCGATCTCGTTCGTGTTTTAGTTAAATTGTATTCTCCTGAAATGAAATCCATGACTACTACGTCCTTGGTCATGGATCTATAAAGTGACAGCTTTATCGGATTAAATTTAAGCCGTTTAGCCGAAATCTATATTACATATATATACACTGCATAAAAATGGTGAGTCAAAATGCCTCTTTCTGAAATAGGCTTTTCCGAACTACACAAACTGAAGTCAAATTCGACTCCGCCAGAGTCAACTTCGGCCCGCACAAGTCGCTTAGTGAGTCGAATTTTGCTCTGGCGGCGTCGAATTTGGCTCAGCTTGTGTAGCCGTGAAAAGTCTATTTTGGAGACACTCAATTTGACTCACCATTTTTTGCAGTGTATATATTGATATATTAATAATAAAAATAATAAGCCCACTTATAAATACACAACCATCTTTTTGTCAAGGGTCGTACATACTTCTAACTGGAAACTTCCCAAAATCAATGGCGAAAAGACCTTTCAGCATTTCAAACCAATAACTACAGTTTTGAACCTCAACATTAATAAATGCTAAACCGTTTGCATAACAATATTTTGTATTCATCTGAGTTTGGAGCTGGGGGTGGAAAATGGAATGAAACATTCGAGTGACCGACGTGTAACTTCACCGCACAGCTGTAGGAACAAGCATATGACTGATGCACAAAGTTTTGCAAAAACTGTAATCTGTGCTGTATCAACGCTTTTGGGCAGACCAACATGTAACCGGATGTCCGGTTTCGTGTCCGGTCAGTGTCAGTTTCCATTTATGTTGTAGAAATAACAGATTATATCATTATTATTATTATTATTATTATTATTATTATTATTATTATTATTATTATCATATTATGTAACAACTGTATTAAGAATCATTCAGATATTCTATACGAATATGCGGCAAATGTTTGATTTTTATACTCATTTCGTATTGGAAGAAAAACAAAATATTTTTTAATCTTTATGCTTAAATATCCGTTTTTCGTTTACGTTACTTCGATCCCAATCCGTTGCTGTTTCTGTTAGTTTTACTATCCATCTATATATTAAAGCTGAAACGTCCTACATACGTATTTTGGGCAGCGTTCCAACAGATTTTTATTTACGTCACGCAAGCCTTAGTCCAGTTGCACATGTGTGCAACTACGCGTACTAGTTTACACTAAAAAGCGTAGACAGTTGGCGTTTAGTTGTTCATAGTGGAACGATGCGAAAGGCCGCTGTCCGTTGCAATTATTTACACTCGAAATTTGTCAAAAATTTAAATTTGAAGAATTTGCGCAAAAATATATTTTGATTTTGGTAACAATTAATTGCACTTCAATATTAATTAACCACAGCGCAAAAGTTGCATCTGATATTTGAAATAAACGCAAAATCTCAGAGTGCGATTTGCGTCAACCAACCAATTTTTCCAAAATATGTCCAAAATTGCCGGCCTGTGTTAATTATAGGCGAATGCCTGCTGACAAAGAGCGAGCATAGGGAACTCTGGCGATTGAAAGCATAGCAAGACTTAGGTTTAGGCTACCGATTACGATAAGGCTTAGGCTAAGGTTAATTCTTAGGTTTAGGCTTAGGTTTGATCGGGCAGGCTCCTGTATAATTCACACTAGCGTAAATATCTGTAGATTTAGGGTTTATCTGGTGCCCTTCTTTATGTTTGAATTGCGAAAAATTAATTCTATGAAAAATATTCAATCACAAATTTAAATTATAAACTTTTATTTTGTTTTCATGCCTGTAAATTTGAGAAATTATTTTTTTGGCGTTTCTCAGCAGCTCAAGCTGCTCTCAAGTGGATAGAATTTATGTTGTACAGGTTTAAGCTTAGACTTGGCTTACAATACTGAAAGCGTTGCAGTTTAAAGTTTAACCTTTAGCAGAACTAAGACTTTTGTGCTCATGAGAGACAGATGTTGCGTTCTGTATGTCTTAGGGTGGCGCTTTTCTTTTGAAGACGTCCGGCGCCGTACACCACCGTACGGTATTGTACGTAAATTTATTCACCTACACGACCGTAGTGCCACACGGTGACGGAAGGCACCACACCACAAATATAGCGAAACCCTTACAATCTATGAATTGCTGGGCATTTTGTCTGATTATTAACAAGCGAAAGGGTTAAGAAATATCGGTGCAACATGTGATAATTGCGTTTCTGGGACCAGGGCCATAACCTGCCTAACAGAACTAAACCAGCCATCCCCCTATTGATATGTTACGGGTATAATTGGTGCGAGAATGCATTTACTATATATCTATATTTAACATGCATCCTGGTCTGATGTATACACAAAATCTTCGCCTGTGTAGCTTGATCGGTTATGCATCGGGGAATCAAATCTGACAGGGCACCGGTTCGAGTCTCCGGTTGTCAAATGTTTTTCACGGTTGTGTGATTTTGTTTATAGCTTTCGCGTGACTATTAATGTTGAAATTAATTATTTTATTAACTAAAATTGCTAACAAAAATGATATGCAACCGTGATTACACTTGACATTTGATTTGTGAATGTCGTAGTACAAAAGTTGATTTTGAACAATTTTTTAAGTTATGGCTATCGGGGAATTGACGAGCGTAACAGTAGTATAAGCATATTCCTAACGGAAGAAACGAAAACCTAAAAAACATATATTAGTGCTTCAACAAACGTAAAAACGTTAATATTAATGCAATATGTGGTGCCAAAATGATACTAAGAAAATCACATGACTATTTTACTGAGTATGTATCAACATTTAACACTTGATCAGCATGTAGTGTTCAGATGTCTAAAAATGAAATCTGCTAGATAGTTGTAGTTTCGATATTAAACGAGATTAATCAGAAGTTTAGTTCAAAGCTATGGCTCATGTAAAGATCAGGGTCGAAACGTTTTTCTGTGAGACTATAAAAGAGTTAGCTTAAGCTTTAGACGAATTTTTTTTGCTTGGCTTACGCTTAGGCTTAGGCTTAGGAATATGCTTATTCTTACGCTTAGGCTTAGGATTAGGCTCAGGATTAGGCTCATCCTTACGCTTAGACTTAGGTTTAGGCTTTGGCTTAGGAATATACTTCTATAATACTGGTTCGCCCCTGTTTTATACATTAGCCAAAACTTTTAACGCTTTACAAAATTGAAAAACACCGAAAAAAACAAGATTAAGAAGAAATTAGCAAAAAAATGTGAGTAAATTTAGGCGTCAATTAAGGCAACAAAATTGGTATCACCACGATTTGTCGCCCGACAACTCATCGACCGACAACTTGTAATCCGAAATCTCGTCGATTCAACACAATTTCTGACATTTTTCCGCGACGTTTAAGCGCTGTTACTCACAAGTTACTTGCTAAAATGAACATCTTCCGGATAAAACTGGAAAAAACGAAAAAAAACTGTTTTTCCGTTGGTTTTTTTAGATGCCCAACCATAAAATAGAACATTTTTGAAGCAAATATTGTTTTCTAACAAAATACCTCATGGACTCTTGACAAACAATAAACACTGAATGTCAGTTGTCAGACTTTTAGAGACAGTTTAGAATTACCTGATTTTTCAGTAAATTTTGACATTTTTGGAGCACTGTCTCATGAGGATTACTAACTAAACTTGACTCCAAATGCTCAACTGTGTAGTAGAAATTTTTTTCGTTGATACGTCATCTCGAGCAGAGCCTACAAGATTTGTATTTCAATGACAATCTTTTAATATTTTCTGTATTTGTTTGCATCCGTGCATAAAACGAATAATAATTCCAACGGTAACAGTGTCACTAAACCTGAGCCTAAACCAGTTTCAAATTCACACATAAGTTGCCGGTCGCCCAGATGTCAGCGGGACCGTAGCCAGACGGGGGCCACTGGGGCTCAGCCTTTTCGGGCCACTGGGGCTCAGCCTTTTCCAGTGGAGGTCATGAGAATTTCAAATATGCAAAAAAATTTAACATTCAAAACTGCGAAATGAGTTTTTTGAATACAACATAGAACAACCGTCCAACTCAACGAGGGAGTGTAAATGTCTTTAAATTCTAATAATACAACATGCGAGTATTAATGTTTAAAAGTTTAGCAAACAATATATACACTATACAGCTTAAATTTAACTCAATTCTCGCGTACGCCTCAAGGCAACCACTTAATATGAGAGTATACTTAATAATTAGCTGAAACGGATTGCAACAGTTATATCTTGATTTTGTTTCAAACAGCAAAAATTCTGCTAATATTTTTAAGCTTGTAGTAATTTTCGGCTGTTTTACGTTTATTTTTAGCTTAAAACTCAGTTATTTAACCGATTTGCTTGCTAATCCGTATTTGACAAAAGACTATTAAGGGTGACGCTATAATCGTCGTGCGGCGCCGTCCGTCGCTCTGCGTCACCAGTGCGGCGCCGTCCGTCGCTCTGCGTCACCAGTGCGGCGCCGTCCGTCGCTCTGCGTCACCAGTGCGGCGCCGTCCGGCACCGTCCGTCATTGTGCGTTATTGTACTCAAATTATACATGTATGATACTGTATAGTGACGGGAGGTGACGGACGGCACCGGATGGTGTCGGACGGCATTGTATATGTGACAGATGGCGCCGTACGGTTGACAGACGGCGCCGGACGTCAACAAAAGTATAGCGCACCCCGTACAGTTGAGTTATGGAGCAGTCTAAGTGATCATGACGGTAAACTTCAAGTTGGGGTCAAAAATTAGGTGGGTCAACTCTGTTATCAGTAACAGTTTAGTTGTCCTCGTAGTTGACATATAATACTGTAACAGAAAAGAATGTGCATTTTATGCACTGACCCATGTAAAGATCAAGGGCGGAACGTTTTTCTGTGGGACTACAACAGAGCCAGATTCAGCTTTAGACTAATTTTTTTCCTAGGCTTTATACGCTCATTCTTACTCGTAGGCATAGGCTTCGGAATATGCTTGTACTATACAGTTTTACAATTATTTTGCCAAAAAACACGTCGTAAGATTTAGATAAACAATTTCCATCGCAAAATGTTCTGCATGTCATAAATTAAACAAGAAATTGCTTGACAATTCAATGCTTATTGTAGAATCATATTTATCATAGTTGTTTCCTTAGCCAATGATACTGAATTTAATACCCGTTTAGTAAAATTAACAAATTTAAAATTTTTGAAATTTGACAAAAATGCCAAATATTCAATGCTTAATCGTACTCATTCTTACGTCATTCGCAAAACTGTCCACCGCACAATCTGACGACAACTGGAACATGACGTCATATCCAGAAATCAACGTCATTCAGCCGTTGACATTTGTGAACGTTTCAAACCAATCAAAACCTCAAACAATGCACCGTTCTCACGTTTTTACCCCGTTCATCACTAAAGAAAGTAACGGCAACCCCTCAAGCAAACCACCTCAGAAGATTCAAAAACTTACCGCTCGTAGCGTTCATAATCATAAACTGGAAAATGTCATTAATTTGCCAGAACTCGAACTAAAAGAAATTGATTATGAAGAGAAAATCCCCAACAACAACAACCACGACGACGACAACGACGACTACGACAATAACAACAACAACAACCACAACAACAACGACGACAACAACGACAATAAAAACAACAACAACAACCACAACAACGACGACGACGACGACAACAACGACAATAAAAACAACAACAACAACCACAACAACGACGACGACGACGACAACAACGACAATAAAAACAACAACAACAACCACAACAACGACGACGACGACGACAACAACGACAATAAAAACAACAACAACCACAACAACAACGACGACGATGACAACAACGACAATAAAAACAACAACAACCACAACAACGACGACGACGACGACAACGACGACGCCGACAATAACAACAACAACAACAACCACAACAACAACTACAATAATAATAATAATAATAATAATAACAATAATAATAATAATAGTGATAATAAAAATAGTAATAAAAATAAAAATAATAATAATAACAATAAAAACAATAATAAAAACAAAAAGAAGAAAAGCAACAACGAACTGCATACAATATGCGGTTGCACATATAAAACGTGTGGCAATACAACGTATTCGATGTGGACTCGCTTTGAAGCGACCGACGTTCAAATCAGCATTAAACTAGACGCCGCGTTTCGGATGTGGATATTTCCGTTATTGTTTGTGTTTGGTGTTGTCGGAAATGTGTTGAATTTGATTGTTTTAACATCACGTGAAATGCGTTCAATTCGAACGAATCTATTTTTGGCTGCGATGGCCGTAGTTGAAATTTGCTTTTTCGTTTCGATGCTCCCAATTCAACTGGGCAGTTTCCCGTCGGTGTCCGGTCGTCGGGCGTATGATTTGTTTTTCAACTACGCCGCGATACCATTTGTCGTTTTGACGAATACGTTTTCTGGCGCGTCAATATGGTAAGCTGTGGACGATTTCAGATAAACAGCTCACTGTATTAATTCTAGTGAGTTAATTTTAACTCAGAATGAGATCAATTTACTCAATAGTCTGAGCTCTGAATAAGGTCTTTTAGAACTCACAATTCTGAATTGATTGAACACTTTTTGAGTTAACTCACCCGGAATTAAATCAGCTCAGAGCGAGTTAATATTTACTGTTACTACACTGTCAAAAATGGGGAGTCAAATTGAGTCTCTCGGAAACAGGCTTTTCCTGACTACACAAACTGAGTCAAATTTGACTCCGCCAGAGTCAAATACAATTCTCTGAATAGCTCAGTGAATCCAATTTGAGTCTAGCGGAGTCAAATTTGACTCAGTTTGAGTAGTGAGGAAAAGCGTATTTCCGCGAGAGTCAATTTGACAACCCATTTTTACAGTGTAACTACAGATATAACCAAAAATAACTAATTCTCCGTTTGAGTTTATTAAATGAACTCACTGAAATTTGCAGTTAGAGCGAGGCCGGGACCCCACCTCGACCAAGCTCCCTTTCACTCTGTAATGTGTAGCACAAACTTAAGCTTCTACCAATCTTAGCTTTCAAGAAAACATTAAATTGAAAAATGCTGAAGAATAAAATCCCGATCACAGTCAAAACGTGTGCCGACTGGCAGAAATGTGTTGCCGATCACGAACACTTGACACATCATTCGGTCAATGTATAGAACAGGGCTGTAACAGTAGTTCAAGCCTATTTCTAGGCCTAAGACTAAGTAAAAAATAGTCTAAAGTTTAGAGCTTACTCTATTGTAGTCCGCAAAAAAGTATTAATCTTGTGACGATCGTTGACGCTGCCTGCTTTATTGAGTTTGAATATTTCGGCCTCGATTTGATGAGTCATGTTTGGTACCACCGTATATTTTGAAAATAACAATAATTGATTGCGGCTTAGCTTTACAGAACTAAAAAAAATGATAACAATTTGTTCATACGATGTTTTATAAAATGTTGCTAGAGAACATGACACCCTAAATATAATATTTTTGTTAATACAAATTATCCGTATAGTCACTACAAAACTCGTAGTTCCAATTTTGATTCCGGTATAAAATTGCTGTTCCTGATGAAGCCGTTAATCTGAGAATATTTTTTATTTCAGGCTTACTGTAAGTATTACTGTTGAGCGTTCTCTTGCGATCAAATTTCCACTTACATCTCGACTGCACTGGTCACGCGGACGGGTACTTGCAATTATTTCAAGCATTGCAGCAATGTGTTTCTTACTCAGCAGTTATCCGTTGTGCAGTTTCCAACTGTCTCGAGTCACATCATCAATCGATGCGAACTTAGATCAAGCATGCACCGATGACCAACAACCGCAATGTTCACAAATGGAGCGTGGGAAAAATTCGTTCAATGATATATTAGAATTTTCCCACGGTCTCGACGTTAACGAGTACACTTCAGCTGGTGACAAACAAACTCCGTCAATCCGGGTTAATAATTTTTCAACGAGTCATTTAGATTCGAGTCGAGACAAATCGTTCGATTCAACGCTGGACAAACTTGCGATAAATTTGACGAACCAAAATTCAATTGAAACACAGTTACCAGTGAACGTTGCGCACTTGACATCGTCGAGTTCAACTGATATATTAAACTATTTCAAAGCGATCGACGCGACCGATATGGCGATGAATTCCGCGGAGCAAGCGAACTCGCATTATGAGCTGCAGCAAATTTTAATTACTCCTACCCAATATCCAACTCTATATAAATACGTTCAAATAGCGTCAATTTTAGACGTCACATTCAAATTAATAATTCCATTTTGTCTAATTGCGATGCTAAATTTTGTCTTAGTCCACGCTCTGCGTCTAAGTGCGACGAAAAGTCGCGATATGATTAGTCAAACGACGCCTAGGATAAGCGGTGCAAGCGGACAAGAATCTAGCCAATCGTGTAAACTTCGGCTGACAATTCCATCGGCATTGTTGCGTCCTGGACAAACGGGGCAAAAACATCCGGCTCGTTGTCCACAGTGTTCCTCACCAGCGCTTCAGCGGAAAAATCCCACGCTAAATCAAGCTAAAGAAATCAATAACAGGGACTACAAATTGAAACAAGACTCCTATGCATATCCTGGACGTCGTCCTGGACGTAGTCCAGACAGCGGAGCCTTGTGTCGTTTGATTCATCCGTTCAAGACAAATCAGAACGCCGATTTAACAAATTATAGTGGAAAGAACGTAAAAACAAATACAGAAACCAAATCTGATACAAACGTTTGTTTAAATCCTGTTGCAAACTCGAGATCGAATCCAGAACCACAATTGAATCATTCAAATTTGAACGTTCGATCGAATCTCAGATCCAATTCTGGACCGAATGCCGTATCGATACCAATAACAAACGTCAAATCGAATTCAGGAACAAATATGACGTCATATTCTGCAGCAAATCACAAATCAGCGTTTGGATTGGATTTGAATCGTGCAACCAATCACAGATCGAGTTCAGTACAACAAACAAATCCAACGTTTCTTACTCGGTCGAATCATCGATCGAATTCAGAATCGAATCCAAGATTAATTTCAACAACGGCAAATCATACGTCAAACGACAATCGAGACATCATTCGTGGATTAAAGAACTGTAAAACAGACGCTAAAAGTGGATTAGCGAATCATAATTCCGCATTAAATGTGACAACTCGATGCAGTTGCAATAACAGTTTGCTTTTAAATCCAAATTCAAACGCTGCAATAAGACGCAATCGACGCAAAGCGGACGAACGAAAATTGACAATAATGGCAGTGTTGTTGGTTGCGAGTAAGTCAGACTTAGCGAAATTAAGGAATTACATAAAATCTGACCATATTAATAACTACAAGAATTCATCAATTCTAAACAAACCAAATATTCGTTTCTGGTAAACATCGGTGTCTGTTTCGATTTATGTTTATATAAAAACAGTGGAAATTGTATTATTTTTATAAGCTCATTGTTGATTGTAAATCACTTAGAATTAACATTTGGTCCATGTAAAGATCAAGGGCGGACCGCTTTTCTGCGGGACTAGAATAGAGTAAGCTTAAACTTTAAACTATTTTTTGCTTGGCTTAGTCATTAGTCTTAGGACTCATTCTTACGCTTAGGCTTAGGAATATTCTCATTCTTATGCTTATGCTTAGACTTAGACTTAGGAATATGTTTATAATACTGTTCCGCCCCTGTTCTTTACATTGGCCCAAACTCTTAAAAACATTTTGGGGCCAAGCGTTAATTTTTTTCACGTTGAACTGGTATAATTTTCAATGTTTTCGCCATTTCAGCATTTTTCGTATTCAATATGCCAACAGCAGTTGTGTCATTATGGATGGTGTTTGACAGCGATTTCAACAACTGTCCGCCATATCGAACGCTGAATAGTGTTTCTGTCCTGTTTTTGAATATTGCAAAAGCGATTAATTTTGTACTTTATTGCAGTTCAAGTTATCATTTTCGACGCAAACTCATACGAATTCTATTTCCATGCTGCAAGTTGTTTGCTTTTTCACATCAAACGTATTGTTTTTGTTGCAAAAACAATACTAATAATACACAACACAATAATAATAATAATAACAATAAAGCTAATAATAACAATAATCGTAATAATATACATAATACTGCACATCACCATAATATCAATAAATGTAAAACAAGTAATAGACGCAATAATTGCAATAACAATAATCGCAATGATGAAAATAATGGTAATTGTAATGATAACAACAATAATAATAATAACAATAATAAAACATTCGTTGCAGTCAACGACATTGCAGTGCAGTCGGATCAATGCATTGAACTTCACGCAATGTCATCAACGCAACATATGAGCGACACAAGTGCAGTGAAAACAACTGCAACTGTGTGCAACAAAACTGGAATAATTGCACAAAATTGCACTGAACACTGCACCACAACTGACAGCGCAGTACAAGCGACTGTGAACAATTCAACGGCATGCAGTATTTCGCTTCATGATCAAACAATATTAAATATTGCCAGCAAACAGAACGAAAGTCAAACAAACGAACACAACGAAAACGCAAGCGAATGCTGTAACATTTATTGCTGCACCAAAGGTTCAATGCAGTGCGATTGCAGTCGACAAAACGATTACAATATTGGTCAAACGTCATCCAACAAACGGTCGAAACTGTTACCCGGCGGATTATCAAAATGCTGGCATCACAAACCCAATTTGAGTCCACGAGCACGAGCTAAAGACCGATTTGCATTTTTTATCGAACCAAGAAGCTGCGATGATACGCTGACTCATAAGCTGGTTATCCCTCATCGTTTGAATGCTGACCATCACAGCGACAGCGATACGTTTGATCCGTCAACACAGCTGATTCATCTGGATATTACGTCAACACTAAGCGTCAAAGTGTCACCTGCATTGTTGATGACGAATCCGTATAAAATGAAACGATTTGGTCGTCAATTTGACAAAACATTTCACGCTTTGTCAAGCCAGTCGCTTAATTAATAACAAAGAATGAAATAACAAAAAAACATAATGATATGCTTACTATTATCAAGAGTGGGTGATGTTCACCTTGCAGAAGAGTGTGCAACTGCTTGGGTTGTGCATGTCACAAAGCGTACCAGCACGCGTTGCATTTTTGCTCGACCCCCCTGATTTGGGGGGAGGGTAGTCACCACTTAATCTACATAGTAAATCATAGGAGTTAAAATATAATCGGAGCGACTTTAGCTAAAATTCAAAATATAGGTTCAACGTTCCCCCCCCCAAATAATGGAGGGTAGGCCAAAAACGCAACGCGTGCCGGGTACATTCTTTAATACACAGAATGTACCCAGTTGCACACTCTTGTTATAAAGAGTGATCATCCACTCTTGCTATTATACATATCCGAAGACCCGAACACTGAAAAAAACAAATCGAAACTGGTGATATATCAAACTCAATTTTTCATTTTTTTAAGTTTTGTGACTAAAGTTTACGCAAGATACTGTAGTGACCCGAATAAGAGGAGAGACTGATATTTATTTTGGACTCTCCAGAGAGTGCCCCCCCTGTTATTCGATTGCGGACTGTTATTTATTTTTAACCCGCCCTCCGCCGCTTCTTTACTGATATATCCGGTATTGCAACTATCGGTTGAATTAAACGTTTTTTACCTTGCATCAATAGCTTGAGCGGTAATGCAAGGTTATACTTAGGAATGTATTTACTTTCAAAGCTTAAGTATGCTTTAAAGTTTCGAACTCAAGTTTATTTGTTCCTCTAGTCATTTATGCTCTACAATTAGGGTTAATTGAAATTTATGGACTCTAATTAGGGTTTAGGGACTCCACTACAGTAACTAAATATTGGTGCTTAATATATTGACAGCGAGCCAGTAGCCAAGGAGTGGTCAGAGGGGGCTCACCCGGGCCCCCTACACAGTTTCTTATTTGTAAGTCAATGGAAACCATTATATCCCCTCCTGAAGAATTGTTAGCTCCCCCTAGCAGTGTGAGAGTTGGCTATGCGCCTGATGGAAATTTAATAGCAAAATTTGACTGGAAAAGCGATAAAGCAGTCAGAACAACACCGAGATCTCTCGAGTTTGTTTTCGACCTGAACGTCTGAAAGTGATTTTAATTCAAAGATCGGCAGACTGACTCTTATCCTTTCCCACATGAATATTTTAACTGCGAAATATAACTTCAAGCTAATAGTCGAACACAGACTACACGGATGATTGCGCTATGTAATGTCTCGCACACGCTATAATACCTACGTACTAGGGTACAACCGGAGGTCTGCCTCCGGCTCCAGCTCCGGCAGGAAATCGGCCACCGACTCCAGCTCCTACTCCAGTAGGCCTTTTGCCGCAGGTTCTGGTAATTGCGGTTGTAAAATTTTGCATAATTTCGCAAAATTTAGCTGTTTGAAGCGTTTTTTTATTTTTGTTACAATTTTCAGGAAAGTATTTCCGAAATTTCACAGAAAATTAGCGTAAAAAATAACTTAACAACATATTAACAGATATTGGCTAAAATTAACCATCATTTCTACTACCTAATTTCGCTTCACCTCCAGCTCCGGCTCCGGCTTCGGCAAGTTTCGTTGGCCTCCGGCTCCGGTATTTTTCACTTCCTGTTGCACCCTGAAACGTACGCTTCGCACTTCAAATAACTGACAGTACAGTTGCAGCATCGCAGATAACGCTTTTTAGATGCTATGGCGGACATTTTTGAATAATTGTTGTTTTAACCCTAAGCCTAAAAGCCTAATAATAAGCCTAACTCTAAGCCTAAACCTAAGCCTGCCTGAAATGTACCAGTTAAAAATAAAAATGATGCCGAATGTCTGTTATACATTAATCTGGTTAGAATTAATTTGCATAAATTGTTTTCATTTGTTGTTCTTATTTTTTTGCTGTATGAAACTTAATTAACCGATCGAATTGCATAAAGAAAAATTTAGACAATGATTGGGATCCGTTCTTCGAAGACACAAGACTGGGGCTCAATATTAATGGAGTCTTCGACGCTGTCCCGTAAACTTTCCACTTTCATGAACTTGCGTTGGAATAAGTGATTGGACAACATTGCTGCGTGAAAAGACTACATTTTACCGTCAATTTTAATGGTATGGTCGCTTACTACATGTGCCGTGCGTATGTGTTCCCGAAACATTGGTCAGCGAGCCACCAGAGGGAACTGATCGGATCAATGAGCGTACGATTTTAATCATTGTTGATACATGTTAGCAATTACACTTCACATTAATATTTTCATTGTTAACCCAATCCTAAATACGTCTTACAGTACACTCACGGGGATTCATGTTATAACGGGAACGTGGGTCACGTTGATTCGATGTCGACGCTAAAACTCGGGCTCTTATCGGGTCAACAGACAAATCTAGAATGTCATATGACATAGCTTACAAGCCACCGCTCTCAATTGATTAATATGTACAAGGGTCGGTATGTCACGTGTCACTGTGAGACATTTTTATTCGAGTATCATATGATATTCCAAAATTTCAACGATTATCATATAATGCGTGCTCCACAATATCTCGTGCACACCGTGTGGAAAAATGCACCGGTTATTGACGCGCACGTTTCGTACAAATAAGTGAATGGAAAGTCGAACGACAGAGACGCAGGTGTTCTTTGACGACCACATCACGCCTGCTAATCGTTTCTGACTCAAAATTAATTTCCACCACAGCTTCATAATGGGTCATCCACCTTATAATGCGCGCGCTAATATAAAAATTTGTCCAACCACTCGGTAGGGATCTGTGTACAAATCGAAGCTGCAACTAGCGTGTAGGTACAATTTTATGCATTATGTAGAAGACACCATTAATTGTCCCGACAATGTCCGAAGGGAGTCGGGCAAAAGGTAAAAAATTAGGCAAAATAAATGTGTATATATGTATTTGTCAGGGTGCAACAGGAATTATAAAATACCGGAACCAGAACCGCAACCGGGACCGGAAAGTTAAAAAAATACCGGAACCGGAAACCGGAGCGTGAACCGGAAAATAAAAAATTTGTTACCAAAAAATTTATTTTAAGCTCTATCTTATCGCTTTTAATGCTGTAAACACACTATTTAGAATGCCAAAATCCTGAACCAAATACTGTAGGTGGAAACATATGATAAATTATGGAGTATGGCACAAATTGAAAATTTCGGGGATACACGCACGGACAATTTTAGATACATAAGTTAGAATAATATGACAATTTTTCTTAAATTTTCGAATGAGAAAACATTTTCAATACCGAACACCGGAAAATCCCGGTGAAAAAATACCAGATATCTTACCGGAACCGGATAGCAGGCCTTAAATTACTCAGACCCAGACATTTTTTGTAGTAGCGCGTGAAGTATATTTAACGTGGATGTTCTATTATTGAAAAATTCAAATTTCGCATTCTAGTATCATATATATTCTACAGGACTATTTGGGAATGTTACCTCAAGTATGCAGACATTTTGAAATATATCATGTGATATTCGCTGACAATACATCGAATATCATATTATGCGGGAATCACGTTATAACCGGGGCAGGCTATAACACGGTTTGTTATGTTGATTCAACTTCAACGTTAAACTTCGGGCTATATCGGTTCAAAAGACAAAATTCGAATGTCATATGACATTAGCTTTACAAACCATCGCTCTCAAATGTTCAATGTGTACAGAAGTCGGTATGTCACGTGATACTGTGAGACATTTATGCGAATATCATATGAAATTCAGCGGGACAGTGTAATCCTTGGGTATTTAATAAATGAATGGAAAGTTGGACGGCAGAGGCACAAATGTGTTTTGAATACCAAACACACTCCTGCAAATCGTTTCCGACACAAAATCGCTTTAGAACCACAGCTTCCGAATTCAAAAAGTCAACTGTCAGAACGTGTCCCAAGCTTCCCTGGCTATAACGTGAACCATGAATCAAAGTACATTTTGTGACGCTGTAAAAAATGAGGCTAAACAAACAAAGTTATGGTAACCGGGGCAAACGTGATTACAATTTTTGAAATTGCAAATTTGTACATCCGAACGCCATGTCACTCACACGTTACCATACGTGCATTCGGCACACGAAATGTCCCCTCCCAAACCCTTCATTTTCCAACAGAATCACCGCCATTCGCGGACATCATAGAGTTTCACGGAAACTCTATCCGGACAAGACTGTTTTGCAGTGACACTGTCTAGGACATTAAAATGTTGGAAAAACAGTGTAGTGGACAATATTTTATATGATAGACACATTAGGGACACCTTAGCGGGGATATTCAAATTTTGACGGGAAAATTCAAATTTTGGCGGGATATGGGAGAAGTTCGCGATTTTAGCCAAGCCCTGTATCCTGTATCTCCTGTATAGTTCTTTTCTCGATGTCTGCTTATCGCTCTGATTTAGTAAACGCGGCCGGTAAATGTTTATTGAAACCCAACCCAAATCCTGTATAACACCGATTAACAATACCAGTAAATCACAGGTTATGTAATTTAACTGGTAACCTGAGCCGGAATCCTTAAAGCCGACGCCTGAATCTGTTTAATCCAGCGACTGGCTTTACCGTTTAACCAATATTTTACTGTTTCCCAGAATCCGTGCAATTCTAAATCTGTTAGAATTACACCCTGATAAACCGTGCACTCTAATCCCGTTAGAGTTACACCAAAGTTACCGACCAATCTAACCCCGTTAGATTTGGCCCAATCCGTTGTAGAATAATAAATCTAACCCCGTTAGAATTATTAGACTACGTTTTCCCAGGTTTTCCTAATATTCCCCAAGTCTCCGTTAACATATAACACCTGTATTCTTTACTGGGTAACCAAGCGCCCTGTGCTACTCCGATTGAACCTATGCACCGTGGTTTCCTTCACATACTTAAGCCACCGTGACAAGCTTAACCGAATTCAATTTCAAGTCTTCCGCCTTCAATCAATATACACCAACGCAACGCAAAACTATGTGAAACGCAACTTTCACTATAAAATTCAAGACCACCGTTTCGTACTAGCTCTAGATCAAGAATGATTCCGGTCCTGGCTACCCCATACGCATCTCGACCTCATTTGCATTTCGCCGACACCCACAATTGGGTGTCCGCTATGCGGTTGAGGTCCAGAGCCAATCACCCGGTTCAACTCCTTTCCACCGACGTATACCACAACAACAACAACAATATTATCCAAATGTCGGACACTCGCGACATGATGACTTAGACTAGCTAAGTCGTTAACCGCAAATCAAGCTGCCACAATTATACAACATTATTCAGTGGCCACGCAGGGCCCCAGGTAAGTTTACATTGCGGACACAGCTGCCATACCATAGTTTTACCAATTTCTACGCCCTGTAGCCACGCCTAAGCTTAACTTAAGTTCTAAGAGAGACTAGGTGGAGCCAGGGCTCCCTTAAGGTGTGGTTATGATATTTGGTTTTAATTTATGTTTTAGTTTTTAGTTTGAAATACGTTTGAGAGTGGCAGAGCCACCTACAGGATATTCGAATTTTAGCGGCAAATTCAAATTTAGGCGGGAAAATTCAAATTTTGGCAGGAAATTTAAATTTTGGTAGAAAATTGAAGTTTTGGCGGGAAATTCAAATTTTGGAGGGAAAATTCAAATTTTGGCGGCAAATTCAAATTTAGGCGAGAAAATTCAAATTTCGGCGGCAAATTCAAATTTTGGCGGTAAAAATCAATTTTTGGTGGTAAATTCAAATTTTGGCTGGAAAATTCAAATTTTAGCGCAAAATTCAAATTTTGGCTGCAAAATTCAAATTTTGGCGGCAAAATTCAATTTTTGGTGGCAAAATTCAAATTGTGGCGGAAAATTTAAATATTGGCGGGAAATTCAAATTTGGGCAGGAAATTCAAATTTTGGCGGGAAAATTCAAATTTTGGCGCCAAATATTCAAATTTTGGCAGGAAAATTCAAAATTTTGGGTGGGAAATACAAATTTTGGCGGGAAAATTCAAATTTTGGCGCGAAATTCAAATTTTGGCGGAAAATGTTGGCGAACTTGCAAAAAGCAACAAAATTACGCAGTAAATTAATTACCTTATTTAGCGCTTTCCGGCGACACCTTTTAGACGTCCGACAATTCGCTTGGAGTAGTGACTGCGTTTCAGTAGCTAGGCGGTAGTCATAATACTGTATCATATGACAAGCAGTTCACAATCACGTGCAAGTCTGGGTGGACACTGAAAGTTTATGCTGTGCACTCTTAACAATCGACCTCCAAATATGGACTTGGACATGAATTATGGATTATATGTAATTTAAATACATAGCTAGTGAGCGTGTATTTTGTATTGTAGAAGTGGTACATCTTGTATGACGAAATAAAAAAATGTTTACTTGTTTCAGTCCGATGATGGAATATAACCGTTGACCGTGCATGAGTAGATGGTTGGCACGTTTTTATTTCATTGTCAACAAAATAGCCCATAGTGGCCTTGAGTCGGTCACTGTTACATGCTGATGCATGTGGAAAATAAAGCTCATGCAGATGCTACACATCGATTAAAACACTCTGATGCATATGTTGAGCCTTCATATGCAGCAACAGTAAAACATTGAAGAACCGAGATAGAAGGCGAAAAAAACTGAGCAGCTGAGTGTGAGGTGGCGTGGCTCAGTGGTAGCGCGTTGTACTAATCACTATCGGCCATGGCTCATGGGATTGAAACTGTCGGTCGAGGTTGGAACTGGGACTTCAGACCTTTTAATTAAGCAGCTGCAAAAGCGGGCCTCCAGAGTGGGGATCTAACTCATTTTGCAACATGCAAGATTGGGTGTCGGATTCGGCAAATTAGCAATGGTTTCGGATTTGGTAAATCTTGTATGCGGTGCCACTCTACATTACATCATTTTAAATGTGTAGACTTAAATACTAACAACCATAAAAATTATACATTTATGAAAATGGTTCATTTCAATTTATTTTTTGACACACAAACGAGAGATAACAGTTTGCCTGATCAGATGTACCGATATACCATACAAGTGAAAATTATGTGCAAAAGGTATCGGCAAACACCAACATTTTTTGCAGTGCTGATCCTGATACTCATTAAATACAGTCGTTTGCATTTGTGCCTACTATATACCATGGACCTGTATTGACTTACTTTTACATATTTTTTCAGTCATACAGGTAATGTATGTCAGTCTAGGTAGGAACCAAGGACATCAGACCTTTCTACCAAGACTGACATGGGGGCTACGCCGTGAGCGCAATGGTAAACTGCCGCGCTATGAACACGGTATCCAGTCGAAAATAGGATGGACGGTCAAGGGACGACCTTGTTGAAAATAAGGGCATGTAAGTATGTGAGACATACTTGTCCTTGTGCATATGCAATAAATGCAGTGCACATTGTGGTGTACGGTCGACAGATATAGTTGACGAAAAAGGCAGTTGGAGAGGCGGGCTACGTGGCGCAGTGGTAGAGTGCTCGCTTAAGGATCCATAGGCTGAGAGTTCGATCCCCGCTCTAGCCCGCTTTTCCAGCTGCTTGGTAGAAAGGTCTGATGTCCTTGCTTCCTACCTAGACTGACAATGTAAATGTTTGCATGTACGTTCACAATCTTTGTTACGTTACAATATCGTTGTAAAACCTGATAACATGACCAGTGTTATTTTACGTAAATTATATATTATAAATTAAGTATACGTATATAACGTATGACTTCCGCTGAAATCAGCCCCGCTGTCGCAGAGTTACGCGATTCCATTCCAAAGTCATGGATGAGAAACAAGGTAATGTTTCATTCTTGTAGGGTGTGTTTTGATATCTACATATGTGTGTTTCATTGTGTTGTGTTTCGTTTTTAGAAATCTTAACGCGTTAATTATATATGTCTTTGAAATTATTTGCGAATGCCATTGTGAAAATAGAAATCAAATTTTTTCGGAACGGAAATAAGATCTGCTGCAGGCTGGCGCTGTAAAACAGTAGGCATCGGAATTTCATTAGAGTTTCCCAAAGTATATATTACTATACTGTCTACAAGTGGGTGTACAAAACTTTGTGTTTAATGTGTATTTTACGTTTTCGCTCTTGATATATATTTTTAAATTTTATATATCGTAGATATGAGTAACTACATACAAAACCTCAGAAATTTCTGTTAGATCATGACGAAGCTGTCACACAAGCTTGGTATGGAATGAAGTTTTGCCAATAATTCCGGACTGAATCGCAGGTATTTCGGCGATCGGGAAAATTTTAGTGTGCATTATTCTTAAGTTCTGGTATGTAATGTTTGTTTTAGAATGATGTCGTCGAAATATTTCAAGCAGCTGTTAGTTATCTAACGCATCTGAATAACGTTAGTTCAGATCAACTAGAAGATTTCAAACAAATTGTCATTCAAAATCGATCGCTTCGTGCACAAGGTGACTAACAACGAAAGATTCTATTGCGATAGTACTCAATGCACGACTGATTTGTTTGGTTTTAAATTATGATTGTATTAAAAACGGTTTTTGAACAAATTTTTGCTTAGGCTTAGGTATGGACTTATTCGTACGCTTAGGTTTAAGGCATATGCTTGGGAACACGCTCATACTACTGTTACGGTTCTGATCTATATATTGACCTTAATTGCCAACATGTTCGTTAAATGTAAATTTTTTGAAGACAAATTCTCATAAACAAACAAACAAACACACGTCTTATTAATTTTATAATTTATTAATTATGGTTGTAGAACGGTGTTGTCCTGTATTAAAACACCTCAAATTGTAATGCTGTTCTATTTTTAGTCGCTGAAATTCACAAAACACGACATTTGTCTAATTTTGGACCTGATGGTTGTGGAAATGGTTCGAATATACATGGCGAACATCAAACGGAATGTGAACAAAATGGACAACGAGTTGGTAGAGCTGTTGGGGAGCAGCTTGCTCTGCAGCGTGGATCACTACAGGGTGATTCGGGATTTTGTGGTACACCTGTTCAACCGGCGGTATCAGTAAATTTTTCCGGTGCAGCGCCGTTATATTCAACTGGTGAGTCACCTGAATTATTGCCTAACACAACAGTCGGTACTAGTTCAGATATGGTTACTACTCCTGGTATGCAAGATTCGCAGCAGGGGGTCGGGAATAGTTTAGAGATTGATGTTTCTATGTCTATTCCACCCGTTGCTGCGTTGCCATGCCCAAAGCCAACTCGGGTTGCGTATAACACGCGAGTGATTTTGTCACCGAAACGCACTGTAGCCTCGAACTCGACCCAGTACCAGACGTTTATCGAAAGGGTAACACGGATGAATTCGACGGAAAAGATGATGTCGAACAAAGAGGGCCAGGTTCGTGCTATTAGCGCAGGGCAGGGGGAACGTTCTGTTGCCAGTCAGGAAGGTTCAGGGAATATTCAGTATCAATCCAATGGCCGTTTACTTTTGTCTAGTTGTATGCCTCGTGATGTGCCGACAAACGTTGCTACGGTTAGACCTGGCATGTTCTCTTCTGGGTCGCAAAAATCGGAACACAGACAGTTTCTATATCCAGTAGTGTCTCCCGGTGGAAGCAGGGGAACATTTAAGGTTAATGCCACGCGATGCTCTTATTTCAACCGTTACAATAACACGGCAATTCCATCCATTACTTATCATAAAGGAACCGATCCCGTTGAGGTTATTGATAGACGTTATGGTGTGCAGGGTCCGGCACCAAGATTGAGAGTAGCACATCCAGAACAGCAGCTTAATGCACGTATGGGCCTTGGGACAGCACAAAGGTTGAGTCAAACTCTTGGTGTGAAAAGGGGTTCGATGGGCTTATCAGCTTTGAACAGTTATGCGGTCGGCCGTTTGCAAAATATCAAGGTTCCTCGTATTGAAAGGCCTGTAAGTTGTCTGGCAGAAAATTCAGCTAATCTTAACCGAAATTTAGCTACGAGTACTGGTAAGTCGCAATCTGGAGGGTTAATCAGATTACTACCAGATTCGATACTACATCCAGCGAGCGAACAACAACATCCGCGTCGTGAAGAAAACTCGAAAACTAATAATTTTGAAGGAAGCAATGGAAACGAAGTTGAAGTGATTACAATTTGAATAATTATTAGAGTTTTGGATTTTCGTGAAATGTTCAAGTGATTTTCGGTTTTAGTTGGATGGATTGATAAACTCGAGGTACGACGAACGCTTTTTAGCCGTGGTTCCGTTTCAAAAAGGACGCTAATTGCGAATGTTCGGTTGTTTAACGCAGTTGCTCGTAAACGCAATTTGAAATGCAACTGGACAACCGGAACTTTTAGTTTCGCGTTTTTTGCAATTTCATTCTATAAAATAGCAGCTTTTGGCTGGTACATACTTTTGTTTTTGCGAAAGTTGGGTATGATTGTGTTTTTGTCTGTGCTTATTTGATTTCAATAAAATTTTTCTGATGAGAACCATTTTATCTTATATACCTGTCATAGTGGACTACACGTATTGAGCGAAGTTCGGACCCATTTATTGACAATATTTTCAAATGCAATAATGGGAATAGTTAATGTCTTAATTAGCGAGTACCGCACTAATTTGCAAATAGAAAGTTTACAACTGCATATTTATTGTTTCACATGCTCGAAACCCCGGCCCATTGCAATAGAGTAAAGCATAGGCGTTAGACTATTTTTTACTTAGGTATTCTTACGCTTAGGCTTGGTAATATGCTATTACTGTTTATGGCCGCCAACAATGAACTTGTACAACTGTTATGCGGGGTTCACGTTATAACCGGGGCCGCTTGGGACACGTTTTGTCCCTATTAGACTATTGGGTAACATTTTGTCTGCTTATAAACCCCATATCGTATTCAAAGAATCGTATTTGTCTGCTATTATCATGTGTGGATCACCTTTTGTACTTCAATATCATATGATATTCGAGGTGTTGTCTGCGAATATCACATGACATACTTTCAAATGTCTGCACACTTGAGGTAACATACCCGAATTGTCCTGTTGAATATCATATGATACTAGAATTTGAAATTTGAATTTTTGAATTTTGAAGCTGTGGTTCTAAGCGATTTTGTGTCGGAAACGATTTACAGGCGTGTATTTGGTATTTAACGCACATTTGTGCCGCAGCCGTCCAACTTTTCATTCATTTATCAGTACCAAAAGGTTACATTGTCCCGCTGAATATCATATGATATTCGTTGAAATTTTGGAATATCATATGATATTCGCATAAATGTCCCACAGTATCACGTGACATACCGTCCCTTGTACACATTGATCATTTGAGAGCAATGGCCTGTAAGCTAATGTCATATGACATTCGAGTTTTGTCTGTTTACCCGATATAAGAGCCCTAATTTTAACGTTTATGTCGAATCAACATGGGACAAACCGAGCTATTAATTGATCCGTTTTTGAGGTTTATAAAATTCTTCATATTCCTCGAGCCAAAAATTAGTACCCTATAATATTTAACGAAATAATGTAAAAAGTCGTAATAATAGGTTTAACCATTCGCTCGCGGTTTCGTTTCACTCAAATTCTAACGTTTAGGTAAACGTTTGAATAGATTGTTAAATAATTCAGGTTTTTCTATACTCTTAATTTGAGGCAACCGGATGTAATGCCTTTAGAGCTCAACTCTGAAAGGTTCGAAAACAGTATTGAACCGATGTAAGAGATATACGAGTCGTTCACTTGTTTATCACTTTTTGTTTTGTGAGACATTTTTACTGGAGCTTGTCTTATTTAGGCATGAAACCTTACTGAAGTTTAGTGATGGTTTAAAAAACTGCAGAAAATTATGAAATACAGCTGGTTTTAGTTACTAACTCGGAGGAAGCCAATATTTCACAACGCCAAAGTAGGTAATATTTGCATTATTCAAGCATAATTTTTATTTTTAATTGTCAAGATTTTCGGTATGATATACAAGTAATATCGATATTTTATAGTGGTTCAAAATTATTACAAAACTCTAAACAGTCAAATGCACTAGCAAAATTTAGTGTTGTAAATACGTAAAGTCGTCTGAATGAAACTTAATGCCTCGAAGAACGCCAATCTCGGAGTAAGTTGAAAACTTTTTTGAATGGTGTATATTTCAGCGTTATTTCGTTTCTTGCATCATAAATTCAACAAAGATGCGCAAAGGTCCAAAGCGAGGTTTTAATATTATTATGAGAATTTGAAAAACAAATTAATATTTGAATCGAAACTATAAAGTTTTGCGATTGTTTATAAAAGAGTAAAATGAGTAGAAAATTGTTTGCTTTTCTATAAATAACAAACAATCATAGGCTTTTTAACGAAAAACACGACTGCTGTATGTCTTTGAAGCAAAAGGCAACGTTTAAAATTCTGATTTTGAGTGAGATTCAAAAGTTCGTTTGCGACCCTGTAGTGAACGATGAGAATTTTTAAATGATATGCTTAATTTCTTAAAATTTAAAACTGCAAAAAAAGTCCTAAATTAATATTTCAAGACGCCTTAAGACGAGTTCAGTGACCATAATTGTAATACTGACGTCGTTTTGTTGCTGAATACGTGTATAATATAGTTTTTTACTGTTTTAAAATTCCGATAATTCGTCATTTGCTCGCTGTTCTGTATGGCACGGTGGTATTTCATGTGATTGCTGTACTGTTTGGTGCATCTGTTAGGTTAGTTTTTTCATAATTTGGACATGTTTCATCTGAAAATGACGTATAAACTTGAAACGTTGTTTAATTTGCAGAATGTATTTAATTTGGCGGCGTCTATTGCAAGGGGAGGTAGGTAGGCGGTGGACACTGCAGCCAAAACAGCTTCAGTGGACACTGAAGCCAAAACAGCTTCAGTAGACACTGAAGCAAAAATAGCTTCAGTGGACACTGAACCAAAAAAAGCTTCAATGGACACTGAACCAAAAAAGCATCAGTGGACACTGAAGCAAAAAGCTTCAGTAGTCGGTGAGAAAAGTCCAAAAGTTTTCGTATCGCGGAGGCGGATTTTAAAACCTTGAGTATTACAAGTGATACTGGAGCTTTTTGGATTCTGAGTGACGGTAGAGCTACGTATGTTTCTAGTGGTTAACGGGAAAAAGTTTTATTGGAAATTTAAACTGCCGGTAATAAACAAGCTTTCCGGTGCTTACAATGCCACGTTTTTGCATTATGGGCAGATTTCTAAGTTGCTACATTGGACTACGCGTTACCAATAAAACTACGTTTGACTCAGAACCTACACTTGCTGTTTGTTTCCTAAATGAGTTTTCGGAACAAAATTGGCGTCGCTCCAGCTGTTGTTTGGTAGTTTTTGCTGCAATAATTTACTCAGTGTAAAAACATAGGATATTTAAAATGTTTTTTTTTGTTTTTAGCGCAATATTTCGAACACTGATATTTAGTGTGCTTGCAAGCGTTTTGGTTGCGTTGCCTAATTCTTTAGCGAACACTTTGGACAGCGTTGACGCGTTATTTCGGGTGTATTTTGATCAAAAGTAACCAGTTGTGCGGTGTTTTTTTATAGTAACTGTAGTATACTATGTTTTCAGTCATTTATGTATGCATCTCAGTGTGTGTTATGGGCTGAAAAGCATCGTATGCTTCCGGTAAATAGATTTTGATTCCTGCATTTGGGGATTTGTCAAATGTGTTTGGATTTTTATGGTATATCACGAAAACAGGTTTAGAAACTATTTGTTTTTCTTTTGGTTTTGTTCTTTTTAATATTTGATAGGTTGTTGTGTTTGAATGTTTTGGTTGTACTTTTTAAAATTAAACACTGTTTTTAGGTTTCAGTCAGACGCCGAACGTCGTGTGTTTTGGACTACTGTTGGGGCCGTTTTGGGAGCTTGGTTTGGTGCATTTCCAATCCCGCTAGACTGGGACGTTTGGTGGCAGGTACATACCAGCGGGCAACTGCATACCAAACAGAGTGGAACCGGAGTTCTGGTTGCGGCATTTTTTCGAAACAGCAGATTACTTAAATACCTATCTTCAACAAAGGATATTTCTCCAATAATTTGCAAAAAAGAAAATTAACAATGATTGTTTCAATGGCATATATTTTTCACTTTTCGCTTTCTTTTCTGGTAATGTTTTCAAATTTCAGTTCTGGTAAATTGTAACTCCGGTTTCACCCTGATACTAAAATATATTGAACCCTGACAATTAAATGTATATTTTGACGAACATTAAACATAATTATGCTACATAAAAGTATTATTATGTAGCTATAATTTTTATAATTTCGTTTCTACAATTTACCGCGGCGGCGCGTGGCGAATATAGCGCAACCCTAAATCTTTCGAGCGAGAACTGGAAGTCGCACGCGTTCTAACATTGTTGCCAAACAAAACATGCGCGAGTGAATAGGAGTTTAGTTATTTTGTGTTTGCAGGAGTGGCCCATTACATGTGTTACCGGACTTGTGATTGGTTACGTTTTTGCCTGTTTCGCTCTCTATGCTTCGGATACGTTTTATCACAATAGAAGACAAAAATTTTACTGAGCCAATTGTAGCAGGTTTGCGGCTTGAGAAATATTCGCAGTCGTTGTACGGAAGGATTTAAAAACTACACACTTAACTACTTTAATTGTGTTTTAGATATCTGTAATCACCTTAGTGTTTTAATTTGAAATTGGGTTAAAGTTCAAAGCGGAAGTTTTCACTTGTTTGGAATTTTTTTGCAAAGTGAAGACAACTTCTTTTAATCAGGGTCGTATCGTTAGTCGTGATTGTTTGTTTAAAAGTAAAAATGTTTGATTTTATGTGGATTATTTGGTACTTGGACTGTGGCTGTTTAAAATACAATCTTTATTAGCGTTTTACAGATTTTATTTCGGAACTAAATTGGAAAAAGTAATGGATTTGAATATTTGCAAATTAGCTGTTAATACGGTGTTAGCTTGCTTTGTTAAAAATAGGAATTATTGGGTTGCAATAATTGTAAGCTGGTTTTTAGTGTTGTGTTGTGTTATGTTTCAGATCTCTGGCATTTCAAGACAGTGGTAATTTGTTGACAAACCAAAACAAGACGTAGTAGCATTGCAGCCAGATTAAACTATGCCTCTGTCGAATCCGCTGTTGTCGCCATCTGTCGCGAGCGCAAGTTATTCGCAAGTTGCCACTGTGTCGCTTCCTCAACTCAGAGCGATTTTTTATGCAGATTTTGACGATACACTTGGTCGACGTATTGTATTTCAGGTACGAATTTTTAAATTTGGCACCGCTTAGTGACCAAGAGTAGGAGTATTTTATCGTTGCTATTGGTTGAGTTATACTTATTGTGCAGCGCTGGACGGCTGTTACGTGAAAATTACGATGCAATAAAATGGATTGCGCTGTTTTTGACATTACCGTATGTCACCGCGTGTCATAATTATCTTTACGAGTTTTCAGGGTACTTGACTTAGTTCTCCCTCACGCATAATGAACTTGAGCCTAAGCCTAAGCACGCTGAATAAGTGTAAGTTTAAGCCTAAACCTAAACCAAAGCCTACTGTAGGGTAAAATGATTGCTAATGGGAGGAACTGAACAAGTACCGAATACTACGCAACCCTTTATTGGTTTCAGTATGACGATCAATGGCAAATAGTGTTGGATGACGAAATCTGCCGGAAGGCACTTGGATTGTTTTGTCACAAGAACTCCGTTTCGAAATATTTTATAGAACGAAACTTCAGCCCTTTTTAAAGCTTTGGTTACGCTCATGCATCAGTGTTATTTAATTTGAAACATATGTTTTTTTATATTTAAATACATTGGGTATTATGTTCTTGTTGTTGTTTTGCAGGTTCCGACAGAACTTATTGATACGAAAACATTTTGTGCAGTTCAAAATTTTGTGATACCGAAAGAAGAAGATTTGTGGGATCGAATTATGAAAATTACGCTTGACAAATTTAAAATTATTGGATATGCAGTGGGTAATAATTTAGATTTTAAAATAAAATTGAAAAAAGAGCATTTGCTTAGTTAAGCCTTATAACCGCGGCCGAGAGCGTAAGCCGTGGGGCGTTTAGAGATCAAACTTCGGCCTTGTCATGTTTATCCAGGGGTTTTCGAATCTTGATCAGTTGGTAACACAACGGCCTGGTTTGTGAAATTTTTATGGAAGACATCGGCTCGTTTTGTAAAATTTTTAACGCGTACATTATATATATGTTGCCGCCCAAGTATCTGAAAGAAGGAAAGCATCAAATTCGAGTCAGACCGAAAACAGGAGACTTGGCTGTGTGGCCTTGTCACTAGGAAGTTGCCCAGTTCGAGGTTTGATACTCAATGATGTAGTTGTTTGCATGGCCGGATAATTCTTGTTGGAACTGGAATCTTGGGTAGTAGGAAAACTGTGGAATTTTCTATGAGTAAAATATTGACAATTAGTGCCATTTTACGTACATGGATTCATGTATATAAATATCCTAATTTTCATGCTTATTGTGTGCGTGTAAATTATGTTTTTATGTTGTTGTAGGTATTAAAAACGAAAAACAGTACAACCGGAGTTACTTCAAATTCAACATGTGTTTCGTTGTCGACAGTTGTGACAAACACATCGACTGTTTGTATGAACCGCTGGTAAAAAAACTGGCTCATTATCTAAGAGCGCTTGAGGTATTTTTTAGATGTTGGCTGGGTTTCAGAAACCCTACTTAAGTACGACTTAGTTCTTAAGTACCAGCTTCCAACTATTTTGCCGCTTTCGAAAGCGTACTTAAGTCGCTGACTAAATTTGATTACTACAAACTAACCGCTCTGGCATACTAACCTTGGTTGGTCTAATTGAAATTGTAGGCTAATGATGTCTCCTTAATATAAAGCAAAACTATTAGTTCCTTGTCACGGCAATGGACGATATTTGGTGTTTCTTTGGTTGTGCTCGAAAATTTAAGTACTTACTTAAGTCGGCGACTTAAGTAATTACTTTAGCATGACTTAAGTAAGATTTCAAAAACTCAGCCATTATTTGATTATTTTTGTTATTTGCTAAGGGCTAAATCACGCATACGCATTCGAAAATTTCGCAGGACTCGGCCGAAGGCGAATTTTGCAAGAACCGAGTGTAAAATTGCGTATTTTGCCGAAACAGATACAATCAATTGAGTAGCATTAACAGTGAATCATCGCTATTCAACAAGAATGTGTAACGGGGACAATGCGGTGTACAAAAGGATGTACCCAGCCGCACGTTAAGTTTTTGGCCTGACCCCTTGTTGTGGGCCGAGGGAGTATAATTTGCTCAATCTCACACGCTACAATATTCACACTGCAAGGTTACGCCGTATGTATATATATGTTTAAAAAGCGTGAAAAGTTTGCGTTTCAAGCGTCAAGTATCCGCTAAATGAGGGGAGTTAGCAAAAAATGCAACGCGCACCGGTACTGTTTGTTCCAATCATTTTTCAGCGAGTTGCACATTCTTGATTAGAGTCATCATTGACTATTAGTAACATTATAAAATTGTCACAGAATCGGTAAAATTCTTGAGCCGCTCTGCCCGCTTCACAACGGACCTTTCCTTTGCCTTAGGATCGACTGACCCATGTGCAGATATACGGATTGAAGCTGTGCAAAGGCGACATCGCGATATGGGAGAAAAATTTTAATTGTTGACAATCATTTTCAAATTATCACTAGATACATAGTTTTACCACAATGCTAAATCTACGATATTTCAAATAACTACATAGGTTTATTAAAGCTTATGGTGGTTGGAAACGTGTTTTCTCTTTGTTTTGCAGACCGAGTATTTTTTCTTAAGTGGGGATCAATCGAAGCTTCTCGAATTAATGGCTCATCAGATTTTTAATGATTTGAACAACGAACGTTATTGTCACGTTCAAGTCAGTCCAAAAGCTTCGATTTATTTGAAAATTGCTGCGTTGCCGTCAAAACCTCCGGAAGTAAGTAGTACACTTGTCCGCGCTACTAATTTTTGAATAGCAGACCGTGTATTATATTTGAAGAAAAGCGAACACCCATCAGTGGGTTTCAAGATATGCTCCGCTTCGGGTAATGAAATTGCGAACGCGATTGCCTGCACGGGCTGTTAAAGGAGCTGCCCTGAAGTTCCCATCTAGCACAGACCTGATCAACTACACACAACTGCGTTGCGGCCATTCCGCTCTACTGATATTTTACAAAAGCAATGCGGGAAAACGAACTGACACTCACTAAATGTCGGAATTTTGGATAGAATGAAGAAATAGCTGCATTATGAACTGTCCAGTACTGCGGAAGATAAGCAGGAAAATTTTCTGACACGATGACCCAATGCATTCGGTCATAGTGACGGATTTGGTCGGCTGTATGGCGCACCTGCGCAAGACCAAGATCTTTCTTGACGCTTGCTGAACAACAACAAACAGTTTATGTACAAAGATTGCTACATATCCAGTTGGCAACAATAAGATAGCTTTTTCAAAGAGATTTTGCCCGTATCCTTAAAGTTTGTGTAGCACCTATTAGCAGCTGGTGATAAATTTGTTAAGTATGGACAAGAGATGCTTAAGCATTGACGTTTGACACCATTTATTGTATTGTTCGCATATTTGGAAACCGATTACTAACTAATGTTAGGTGCTAATTACAGTTTAGAATGCCACTCAGGATCAGAATATTGCATATTTTTAGGCCGTAAAAGTTTGTTGGCGGATTCCAGTGTTAGGTTGATATACCGTTACTCAAAATTACAAAGCTCAGTCTTAAAGTCATTGTGTTCTGTTTGAATGTTTTAAAGTGCATGGATGTTTAGATTTAATTTTAAGTGGATAGATAAGTGCAATTAGACGCAGGGCAGTTCTTGCACAGTTACTACGTCTAATTTGCAGATAGAGCTTGTAACTGCAATAACTTGCAGCTGCAATCCTAATGAAATAAGATTACAAACAAAACTTTTACAACGCAGTTGCATCTCCAAAAGTGTGTTGATGGTTTCTTTTAGGTTCATGATTTTGACGTTCCTTTTTTGACCAAAATTGTGCGTTCTGGAGATGACAACAACGTCGCGTACAACGGATCTGACCCAGGCAGGCGACCAAGCTATCATGATGTCTTACTCGGTTCAAAAATAAGCCAACACGGGTTACTTGGCCCAAAGGTTCAACTGTTTGGAGCAGATCAGTCAGTAAATTTGAATTCGTCAACAGTTTTAGAATCGAAAGATTGTTCATCTTATACCAGTGCTGCGGCAGTGAAATTTTACTGTGATTCAGATTCGTCCGAATTAGCACCGATATATTTGACGGAAAACGATGTATTGTTTGACGTTGCGACGCGACAGTTAATGCCGTATTTCAATGGATTGTATCATGTGGCGAAAATTGGTGAAATTGCTCAAGTTGATCGCAGTGTAGTGCAAAGTGCAGTACGTAACTTGGCACTGTATGGGCTGGTGGTGTTGTTGCCTAGTTTTTTGTACAGCAATCGATATGCGCTTACAGGTTAGTTATACAAAGATTCGTGGTATTAATTTAATTTCTGGTTCAGCGTTGGTATTACGTTGGTTTTGCTAGTTTTACTGTAAATGTAACGAGGTCGGATTTTAGGCTGTTTTCGTTTTGTGCCAGATTACATTTATCATCAATTTACATCTGGAATTTCGAAACTGTAACGTTTTGAAGTAATGAATTCGCATGTGTGTGGGACCCGTTTCAACTCTCCCAGATACCAAATTAATGATTTAGGCAAAATCCAAGATATGTACGAAAATCGTGCCCTACAACAAGAATGCCGTATGTTTGTTGCGTTACAGCAACAACACAGTTATTTCACTGGAGCAACAATGTCACGAAGGCTATCAGAGCCGTCTCTGCCTCTACCGTCTGTTCGAGATATCATTCGAACGTTTTGTGCGTTTCAGCACGGGTTGACTGTAAAAAATTGGTGTATGAGAGTTAATCCGAGGCAGGTATGGTTGCACTTTTAGGTTTTCAGGTGGTTTTTATACGATGATATTTTGCGTACGTTTTGTTGTGACGATTGTCTGTCAGTGCAATAAACTTATCTCACCTTGTATTGACGGCAATGATATCGTTCTGTTTTGGTAGCACAAGAGCTCTGTGCTACTGAAGTTTGTTTACATCGCTATCACCTATGAACTGCGTACGAATCGAACACAAGTTTCTGGCAGCCTGAGTTATGCAGTGCTGTAACTGTGTACATCATTGCATCTTATGTGTATATATTATAGAGTTCATTGTGATCATTTATGATTTCAGTATTTCATCGACGAAAGGCGTTTGGTACAATTCGGTGTCTGGAAAGGCATTCTTCGTAAAGTGTTCGGCTTTCCAGTGACGCCGTCGTCAGGAAGACCGCATTCTCCGTCGATTAGCGTTCAACAAAATTCAATCGGTCCTCTTATGAACACAAGTTTGAGTACTAGTCATTACGGCTCAGGTCAACCGCCAGTCGTTCAGAAGCAACAGAAACCTCAAACGCATCAGCAATCTGCTGTATCAGGCGCACCTTGGTGGGCAACTGCTGCTAAACAGGCAACTAGCACGAACACTGGGACTGTGGTAGCATTGAGAGCGAATCAGCAACAAGGAGCTGGTGTTGAGAAAGCAAAGCAGTCTATAGAAAGCTCTGCCGCTGGTCAAATGTCCCATCCACTTGCTTTTGCTGCAGTTGGACGTGGCAGTTCTAATCAACAGCAACAACAGCAACAAAAGCAACAACATTCAAAATTGTGTTCTGGCTCCAGTGTAGGTCAGCCTTCTACTAAATCAAAACCAAACGTTAAGTTATTGCTAAACAATATTAAGCTAACACCGTCAGCATTATCCGGATGTATTCAAGGTCAAACCAGGACAGCAACGGTAGCGACCGCAGCTGCCTCACAGCATCCGGTTCCGGGAGATGGCGCGTTTCCCGTTGAAAGTTATGCCATCGCTCTTGAACTGGCACCGGAAGAATTTGTCGCCAGATTTGAAGCCGATTATCCCAATGGTTGTATTGTGTGGAAGTGACGCTTAGATTTAGAAACTTCTGGTGAAAACACAAAATGTTTCGTGACAAAAACGCGTCTTTGTAACCAACGCTAACAATCGTTTACTTAATAGCGTTTTGCTAAAGAATCTATTTTTGGGTTTCCCTGTGTGCAAGCTACGGAGTGTAGCAGGCTCAAAGACTCAGACTATTCAGCATTAACAAAAGCAGACACTGTATTTTGGAATGGAATGTGTATTACGAAGCATCTGCTCTTAGTGGACGTTCGGGGTTTCTTGCAAACGTCCATACGTGAAGATATGTGCTGACAAGCATTACATTAATATTTCAATTATTTTAGCAAGTTTTTGCGTGAACGCGTTGAAAAATAGTTAGCAAATGAATATCCCATTTGTTATTTGAACTATAAGGCAAGTAGAGTTGTAAAATATCCACTCATTTATACATTCAACAGGGTGCAACCGGAGGTGAAAATAGGGAAACCGAAATCGGAGCCGGAGATCAACAAAACTTGCCTGAGCCGGAGGTGAAACCGGAGGTGAGGCGAAATTGGCAGCTACAATGATGTTTACCTTGTCAAATTTATCAAATATTTGCAATGTGTTTTTAAATCGTTTGGTTTTACGCTTATTTTTTACGAGGTCTCAGCAATTGTTACCGCAAAATTGTGCCAAAATTAAAAAAACACGCAAAACTGATTAATGTAAAACTGCAAAATTTCACTACCGAAATTGCCGGAATCTGCGGCAAAAATTCTAAATTCTGCCGAGGTCGAAGGTTGATTTTGTGCCGCAACCTGATGCGGGGTTCACGTTATAACCGGGGCAGGCGGGACACGGTTTGTCCCATGTTGATTCGACGTCAACGTTAAAATTTGGGCACTTATATCGGGTCAACAGACAAAACTCGAATGTCATATGACATTAGCTTACAAACCACCGCTCTCAAATGATCAATGTGTACAAGGGACGGTATGTGACATGACACTGCCGGACATTTATGCGAATATCATATGATATTCCAAAACTTCAACGAATATCATATGATATTCAGCGGGACAGTGAAACCTTTGGGTACTAATAAATGAATGAAAAGTTGGACGACAGAGGCACAGACGCACTTTAAATACCAAATACATGCCTGCAAATCGTTTCCGACACAAAATCGCTTAAAACGACAACTTCATAATTCAAAAATTCAAATTTCAAATTCTAGTATCATATGATATTCAACAGGACAATTTGGGTATGTTACCTCAACTATGCAGACATTTGAAAATATATCATATGATGTTCGCAGACATTCCCTGGATTATCATATGATATTGAAGGACAAAAGGTGACCTACACATGATTTTAGCAGACAAATACAAATTTTTGAATACGATGTGGGGTCTACAAGCAGACAAAATGTGACCCAATTGTCTAATAGGGACAAAACGTGTACCAAGCTGCCCCGGTTATAACGTGAACCCCGCATGAGGCAGACCTTCGGTTGTATCCTGTCAACGTATCCGTGTGCAACTTTTAAAAAACGGATGTCTCAGGCATTCAAAACTATGTGCTATTAATAGTAAATTATTTGTAGTTCGTTATCGGGTGTATAGGAATGTAGAATTTAAGTATTAAAATATTAACTATAATTACTTTAGGAAGTTTATAAAATGTCTTCTACTCTGTCAAACTGATCTATGCGTTTAGCTGAAGTTTGTTGTTTTGAATGCGCAATCGATATTTGAAGTTCCGATACGGATGGTGTAGCGACCCGAGAGGGGTACACGATTTTGAGTCCTTCAGCCTGCATCTTTACGATTCCGTTAAGGGATAGAACCCATAAGTAAACAGATTAACGTACATGGCATTCAACAAAATGCTTTGTAGCAAGTCAATTTTGTCCGAAAGACTACAAAAAAGAAGTTTGGATAGGGGTAATTAAAAATTAACGTTCACTGACCAAATATTAACAATCGCGGTACCCTCTCATGAGGCAAACTCAGTTCGAGGTTCCCGTTATAACTGGAGCAGCCCGGAACACGTTTTCCATGTTGATTCGAAGTCAACGTAAAAATTAGTGACCTGAATAACGGTTATATAGACAAAATTTGAATGTCACGTGGCATTGGCTACAAATCCCGGATATCCAAATATCATTTTATACAAACAGCCATACGTCACATGATACCGCGGGACATTTTTGGCAATATCATAGCTTTAAGTGATTTCGAATACTAGCTTCTATTTCTCTGCTTTGGCGGAAATGTTACCTAATATATTCGTAAGTACAAATAATTCAAACTTTAAATTTTAGTATCATATGATATATATGCTACAGGACATTCAGGCTATATACCACAACCTTGAAGACATTTTCAAACATATTATATTAATACTGACGGAAAATATTCCGAACATTTATGGCATTGTAGTACAAAAAATGAATGTCGCATCAGGATAGCAGACATTTCAAATATATCGAATTTGACAGTAGATTAACGTTTAGACAAAATCTTACACGCTACTGTAACAGGGAAAAACGTGTTCCAGGTTGCTCCAGTTATAACGTGAGCCCCGCATAATTTTTTAAAAATTTATTCGGTATTTTTCAGCTCACCAGTTCTATTTGATTTGTTCACATCTATTTTAGAACTGTCATACCGGTCGTCTTCGTTCCTTTACCAAATAGAATTTTTCGTTTTCACTATAGCAGATGGCTGCTATGTGGCGTAGTTTGGTTGCCTGATTTGTGTAATTTTGACCAGTTTAATCGGTCTAATTTCAAATCAAAGTGTTACCGAAACGTTTTAGACTAATTAAACACCAAGGCACTATTTGCAAATGTTAAATTTTTAACAAGACACTCGATGCTGAGTGGCAGATGTTTGAAATGTTGTGAATTTCAAAGCAACCAAATTGTTGTATTAGAATTTGTTGACCCATGTTTAAACTTTTAGGGCTGTCCCGATTTCTGCTGCGGGTCTGTGAAAAAAGTAGGGGTAGATTCTAGACAATTTTTTTGCCCTTGGCATAGGAATACACATTTGCAACGTTTATAGGCGTAAGCGTTATGGACACCGTCCAATGTAAAGAACAGGGTTTGAAACAGTATTATAAGCATATTTCTATGCTTAAATCAAAGCCTAAGCCTAAGCTTAAGAGTGAGTTTATTCCAAAGCCTAAGCCTAAGCCTGAGCCTAAGCCTAAGCGTAAGAATGAAGCCTAAGCCTATAAGCGGAACACCTAACGACTGTAAAAGTAATATTGGCCAGTTTTTTATCTCCGTACAGATTGCGACCGGGATAGGTTTTTGGTATTGGTTCACGATGTGACCCACCGTAACGATATATTGTTTTTCACACAGAAATCCAAATGACGAAACACACTTGACAATTCGTGACACGCCCCTAATTTTGACATTATATTTCCCTGCTTCGTTGAACATTTTATATACCCAGCGGTACTTTATTTTTTCCTGCGCTTCTCTTTGAATGTTATAGGGTTACCGCTGTGTATCCGGGTACAACCAAACGTCTGCCTCCGGTTCCGGTATTTTACCTCCAATTGCGCCGTGTTATAAACAGGGGCGTGATAATGTATATTTCATCTCTGGTCATTTTGAAAGGCACCAAGTTTATGTGAGTATTTTTAAACATCATTTTTCCTCGGTGTCTAACCTTTGATGTATTGGCACCCGGTGTATTTTCAGTTAAAATTCAACTTAAAACTTTATAAGTGAAATTGACCGAAATGTAAAATTTAATTCGCTTACTTAAATGTTTTGAAAATTTATTTTTGTTATCTTTCGAATTGCCAACGAACCTTTCAAATTATTTTTTCCTCTTTATGCATTAAAATTCGTAGTAAAAAGCAATCAAAAAACAGACAGACTAGCGAAACATTTATCGAAAAACAGTAATGTATATTGAGTAAATATGTACACAAAGGTGGATAATTTGTTTGAAATTTTATTACAAAACTACGGATAAAAAGAATCAAAACACAATAGAGCTTGTAATGAGGACGGCAATACCAGGATTTTGTATTTTGATAAAATTATTGAAAATATTAAATATATATAAATATATATATATATATATATATATATATATATATATATATATATATATATATATATATATATATATATATGCAATTGCAATTTGCATTTGTTCTTGCTAAATCTTGCTATTTAGGGGATTGGGTTTAAAAATTGTCACAAATATTGTTTATTAATTTACAATAATTGCGCAAGTAAAATCAGCAACAATCTAAAAACTATTCTTACCAGCGTCTTTCCACAAAGACAATACTTGAGGAGCATTACAAATGGCCGGAGGTGAGGCAAAATTATGTCGTATACTTGTCGTGCGGGACGTCTGTAACCCGTATGGTGCGGTCCTTCATCATCAGGCGCCATCGGTCACTATACACGGTTTGCACGTGAGTTACTGTAGTGACCTGCAACTATCCGTTGAATTAAATGTTTATTTGTCTTGCGTCAATAGCTCGAGCGATCATGCAAGGTTATACTTAGGAATGTATGTTTCAAATTTAAGTGCGTTTTAAAGTTTCGAACTCAAATTATTTGGTCCTGGAGTCAATTATGCTCTGCAATTAGGAATAACTGACTTTCATTGACTCTAATTAGAGTTTAGGGACTCTATCCGCTTACGGATTCTTATTAGAGACACGGACTCCTATTGATTGGTACTCAAAATAAGGACCCCCTCTTATTACCCCACACCCTCTTATTCGGGTTGTAAGCGTGTGAGATATGCTTGTCCGTTATGTGCACATGCAATATAGTGCAGTGCCATAGGCTGAGAGTTCGAGTGGTTTTGTGTTTAGTTGAATGGTCTATGTTCGGATCTAAGCTGACATGGGGAAGAGAAGGAGAATAAAGGAGGGGGAGGAGAAGGGAGTGAGAAGGTATTATGTGAGTGAGTAGTTAGAAGTAAATAAAGAGTGAGAGGGGGGTAGTGGCGAGTGGTAGAGGGTAGAGAGTTTCCCCGCTCCGGAGGCCCGCTTTTCAAGCTGCTTAGTAAAAGGTCTGATGTCCCGGTTCCTACCTGGACTGATACGGGTCACTACGGTATTTGTGTACGATGCCGCACAGTGACGCACGGCACCGTACGGGTGACGGACAACCCTTACACGTTTGCGTTGTACAAGAACAGTAAAATCGTGAACGGCCATTCGCAGTTGAGCGTCAAGCTCCGAAGCGGTGATGGTAAAACGGAAATACTCAACATGTAAAAGAACTCTACATTTGAAATCTGATCTGATATGAAATTGAAAATATTTGTGTACATAAAAGTTTACATTATAAATTCCAGTGAGTTGATTAAATCTCAGAATAAGTTTGAATCCACTCAGATGTTTGAGCTCTGAATAAGAACTTTCACAACTCAAATTTATGAGTTAATTCAATTCAGTTTATGAACGAGCTGAAACCCTGAGTCAACCCAACTAACAGTGACAACTCAACTAAGTTTCAGTTAGTGCTCGTGGTTTGTAATTCAAAAATATCTAACTCGCTATCTGAGTTAATTAATCAACGCAATGGAATTTACAGTGTTCTATAAAATCGCTGATTTATCAAAACTAAAATATTTATGCATTTTAGAATTTAACTTAAATTCGAGTAGGAATATATATTTTAAAATTTAAACGACAAAAAATGTCAAATTCAAAAACAATGTTATGCAATCTGAACGAACGCCATCACCCGAATACGTCCGATTCAATGATGCTTCGGTCAAATCGAATGACTCGCTTATCAGTCGTTGTGTTGGTTTTTGCTGTTGTTTTCCTATCATTTACGCCTCAACCGTCTCACGGTCAAGCGTTTATTTTGCGATACAAGAAAGCCTTTGGTAATTGTGGCTGAAATTGGCTTTTATTTACCCTTTCTCGCATGAATACTTTCAATTTCATCTGATATCTTCCGTTCATATTCTCAAATGTGCGTAGCAGCGTTTTAGATGACCGAAAAAACAACGGAAAAACGATTTTAATACTATTTTTTAGTTTTTTTTCCGAGAGGGCGGAAAAACAAAAAAAATGGGAAAAAATTCGTATTATAATATCAGTAAATCACTCGTAAATCAGCTACAAAACATCGTGGAAATCGTGATGAATTGGTTTTTCTCAGGCTTCCGTCGCAAGGCTGGTTTACTGGGGGGAGGAACTAATGGCGGATACAGGGAACTCTGAAATGGGGCGACCGCTATGAGACATAGTGGAAGCATTCGCGAGCGAAGCGAGCCAGAAGCCATACGGCTTGTTAGTGCTAAACCTTTAAATACAAAATCTTGGTTTTACCTTTGGATCCGGGAGTTGGAGAAATAGGAGGATACATGCCTTTCCTAAACTTGTGGATAAATCATGAAAACATATGTTTACTGGTTCTAAAGTTATCGGCACCTTTTTAAGTATCAGCTCTGTAGCGTGTAGTATGCTTTATCATGTTGCGTTATCAAATGATAATACTTGATAATATAGTAACATGATTCTTGTCAATGGCGGATCCATGTGGGGGCCACCCCGGCCGTGGCTCCCCAACAGCATCTCGACAAAAATTATATAGTGTCAATTGTTGTTCTACGCTGTTTGTTTCTCTGTTTTATACACAATGGTATAAGCACGATTTAAAGTTTCGAACTCATCTTTTTTGGCCATGGAGTCATTTATGCACTACAATTAGAGATAATAGACATTTATGGACTCTAACAAGGGTTTTAGGATTCTACTCCTTACGAACTCTTATTAGGGATACAGACTCCTATTAATTGGATTCAAACTGGGGACCCCGTCTTATTTGGGTCACTACAGTATGGGTCAAAAATAAGTTTATTACCTGTGAAATTTTGCCCCCCCCCCATTTTGAGATCCTGGATCCGCCACTGATTCTTGTAATGTCATTTTTTCAATAGACAAATCATCCGTCAACATTTTTGCGCATGCGGAAACATTAGCGTTTGATTTTCAAATTTTCCAGTTTTTACGATTTTTCCGGAAACAAACTTGAAAAACACCATTTTTTCCGGTCAATTCCATTTTTGTCGGAAAAGAACCCAACCCTGGCGTGTAGCATCTATCAGCATTAAATAACGTGTATTAATAGATTTTTTATTTTAAACGTACAATACCATGGATGTAGTATAATTATTGATATTTGAAACTTTCAATTACTTTAGTAATTTCAGACGATCTGGAGCCAGCGGTCGGAGTCGCATACGATATTGTTCCTCCAATTGAAACAGGTTGGTTCCTCGTTTATTTCCAAAAAGTCATCCTTTTCTGTCTCCCCCATTTCTGCAACGCTGTAAAACTGGTGATGGAGATGAAGCAAAATTATGTTACAAAAATGATATTAAATTCGCTAAAATGTTAACAATTAGCAAACTGTTGACAAAAATTTATTTTTAAACTTTGTGTTTGAGTAAAATCTCGTAAATTATAGTCTTATTTAAAATTCCTCCACAAGTTTTTACGCTAACAATTTTACTCACTGAATAATACAACTTCAATTAAAGATAACGTAAAGTTTCACTAACGAAATTGTCGAAACTACTAGTAAAAAGTGGAACGGAGTCGAAACCGGACGTCGATTTTTTGCCGGATCAGGAAGCGGAACTACGGTTACATCGTGCTACACTGTAAATTTCAATGAGTTGATTAATCAACTTAAAGAGAATAAGTATTTTTTAGTTATTTCTGAGTTAATGAGTTACTTTAATTAATTAACTCAGAATGAGTTCAAACAATTCACAAATTTGAGTTCCGAAAGACCTGATTCAAAGCTCAAGCTTCTGAGTGGATTCAACTCATTCTGAGTTAAAATCAATTCACTGAAATTTACAGTATATATGCGTGCAAGCGGTAACGTGAGCGAGTTGCGTAAATTGTTTGTCGACAGTTTTAAAAAATTTAACCAAAACCGCTATTTCGTGACAATGGTTCGTATTTGAATATTCCAAAATGTCAACTGCTTTTTGAATTTGTTTATTAATATTTCGCTTTATGGATATATGAAGCGTTTGTGAATTATAAGCTTGTGTAGTACGACATCGTCAAAACACGTGTACTGTAAATTCCAGCGAGTTGATTTTAACTCAGAATGAGTTGAATCCACTTAGAACTCTGAGCTCTGTATTAGGTCTTTCACATATCAGAATTCTAAATTAAACGAACTCATTCTGAGTTCATTAATCAATTCACCCGGAATTAAATCAGCTCAAAGCGAGTTAATGTTTACTGTTTTTAATTCAGAAACAACCAGAAATGACTAAATCGCTCTCTGAGTTGATTAATCAACTCACCAGAATTTACAGTGTGGGATTCCCATCGAAAACACCTGCCAAATGCCTCAGAGTTGGTTCTTATCCTGTATTGTTCAGATTTTAATGTAAAAAATTCGCGTAGTATAATTCATAGAGCGCTGAAGGAACAGTGAGTTGAAGCTGTTTCTTCAGTGTTAACCAAAACACTAAGCCAGTTTATCACTAAACGCTGTCACAATCCTTGTTGCTCCAAGTGGCAGCATAACGTTCTTGTTGCTAATACTTGCACGTGTGAATAGGGCTTTAGTATTTCGATTTAAATTAAATATATGTTGGAATAATAGCTCCTGGTGTTGTACACTACACCCACATGCGGACGGGCCCGTAGCCAGAGGGGCACAGGGGGAGACGCGGCCACTGCCTGTAAGAGTTTTGCACTCCCCTAGAAAATTTTCAAGCTTAATTGTTTAGTCATCGAAAACCCTCGTATGATTCTCCTGAAAAATTGTTAGCCTTCCAAGTATGGGAACGTTGGCTGCGGACCTGCCCACTTATACGCTTCGATTTAGACTTAGGTTCGCACAACGGTTCATCTGCTCCCTGTAAGCCTAATTCTAAGCCTTAACCAAAGATGTGGGATTAGGAGAAAGGGCACATATTACTTTAAGGGGCGTCCAGGGTTCTGGCGGGTACATAAAACTGTAAGTTTAAATTCTAGATTACATTTTTTGCTTAGGCATAAGCTTAGGCTTAGGAACACACTTTTGCAACGCTTACGCTTAAGCTTGGGCTTAGGTTTTAGGCTTAGGAACACATTTTTGCAACGCTTAGGCTTACGCTTAGGCTTAGGCTTAGGCTTTAGGCTTTTAGGAACACGTTTTTGCAACGCCTACGCTTTGGCTTAGGCTTAGGATTTAGGCTTTTAGGAACACATTTTTGCAACGCTTAGGCTTAGGAATACGCTTATTCTACTGTTACGCCACCTTAAAGTATAACATTGGCCGGAGAAAGTATACAAGAGCTTCAATTTGCAATATTTCAGACAACAATATGCTAATGAAACGCAGACGTGCACACGCGTTTGCAAAATGACACAAACTTCGGATCTGTGATTTTGAACCGTGAGAGCTTGCAAAACCAGCGAACAATGAAAATTGTGGACGGCTATGCATTTGCGAATATTAGCTTAACGGTGGCGTTATACTTTTTTTGCTTAAATTGCCGTATGCGGTCACTGAGATAACAATTTGAAAATTGTAATTTCTTTGATATACGGCACCGTTTGACGTCGCACAGTAAGTATTGTGCCACCTGAAAAGTTTGTCAAACCTCAAATGATTTGGGTTAAAATAAAAAGTCGTTGCAAAAATTTAGTTTATTTTTTTCTGTTATTAAATTTTAAATTTCCGCTTTTTAGAATATTTGCCATTATAGTAGACGCAGGTCTGCATGCGCTGTGAGTCAAAGGCTGTGTTTAGTATTCTGAGCTGTGTGTAGCCCTTATTGCTTACCGGATACCGTATTATCAAATCACTATAACAACTACGCCAAGCTCGTAGCCAACTCACCTTGCTAGGAAGCTAAAAAGATTTCAGAAGGTTCATATAAGGGTTTTCAATGACATGCAAGCAAGGTTGAAAGTTTTCTACAGCCAGGTTATCGAATACTGCAAACTAATGCATTTACAAATAAGGCGTTTCGCACAGTTGTAGATAGTCTGCAAGGAAATGCGTGCGTAAATTATTGAAGCTTCTGATTAGAACTTTAATACGAGATGTATCACCAACTGATATGCAAAATATTGTTAAGAATACATAGCTACACGTTTCAAGGAAACGTACTGCAGTAGCTAATAATCTCTAAATCAGCAAAGTTGGACACTGCAGATGTGAAACAATGCGCTTAATAAATTTCAAAACTCTCTATTTTCCACACTGTAAATTCTAGTGAGTTGATTTGAACTCAGAATGAGTTGAATCACCCTGTCTGAGTTAGGACTATTAGAACTCACATTTCTGAGTTAATCCCACTGGTTGTGATTTAATTAATCAACTTTGACGGAGTCAACTCAACTCACTATGAAAATCAACTCAACTCAGAGTGATTTAAATTTTACTGTCATTAACTCAGAAATATTAACTAACTTTCCGTCTGTGAGTTGATTAATTGAGTCATTGGAATTTACAGTACAGTTTGAAACATAAATTATCTTCAACTGGTGACAGGTGCTACAACCGTTTGAAAATACGAGCGCTGATTATAAATTTGTCAAAATTAAGTCTAAAGAAGCCTTTGTTGCTGATGAAAATATCCGGTTGATATGAGACGAAGTTTGGCACAGACAGCTGATAAAAAATATCAAATTCGGTTTATTGTCTATTTTGCACGCAATCCTTCCACGCAATCAGCATATGCCTTTACACATTTCGCATCGTTCTTAAACCTAAACTGAAAAATAGTCACGTTGACTGTAAATTCCATTGAGTTGATGTATCAACTCACAGAGAGAATTAGATATTTCTGAGTTTAATAACAGTAAATATTAACTCAATCTTAGATGATTTAATTCTGAGTGAGTTGGTTATGTAAACTCAGAATGAGTTCAATCAATTCAAAATTCTGAGTTCTGAAACACCTAAACTTACACTGTAAATTTCAGTGAATTGATTTTAACTCAGAATGACTTGAAACCAATTAACCAACTCACTCGGAATTATATTAACTCAGGACGGAGTTAATGTTTACTGTTATTCACTCAGAAATGACCAGAAATAACTAATTCGCCGTCTGAGTCGATTAATCAACTCATTGGAATTTACAGTGTAGAGCGTAGAATTCTGTGTGGATTCAACTCATTCTGACTTAAAATCAACTCTGGCTTTTATGCGAACTGTGCACTTCGCAAGTTAGTTTAAAAGTTGTGAGAAATACCTTAACAATTTTCCAAAAGCTGCTGCAAGTTAGGGTGCAACACACTGTAAATTTCAGTGAGTTGATTTTAACTCAGAATGAGTTGAATTACTCAGTCTGAGTTAGGACTATCAGAACTCAGAACATTGAGTTCATTCAGTTCATTCTGAGTTAATTAATCAACTCACCCAGAGTCAAATCAACTCACAGTCAGAATCAAGTCAACTCAGAGTGAGTTAAAGTCTACTGTTATTAACTCAGAAATAACTAACTTACTGTCTGAGTTGATTAATTAACTCATTGGAATTTACAATGCAGGTGTGAAAAATACCGGACCCGGACGTCAACAAAAATTTGTAGGAGCCAATGTAGGACGACTTAGCGAAATTAAATAGGTACAATAATGCATATTTGTAAACTGTTGTCACAAATTATGAATTTAAACTTAGTTTTAATAAATTCTGACCACACTCTAAATCCCAGCGAGTTGATTAATTAACTCAGAGAGAAAAATAGTTAATTCTGGATATTTCTGAGTTTAATACCAGTAAATATTAACTCATTCTTAGCTGATTTATTTCCGGGTGCATTGATTAATTACCTCAGAATGAGCTCAAACAATTCAGAATTGTGAGTTCTGAAAGACCTAATTCAGAGCTCAGACCTCTGATTGGATTCAACTCATTCCGAGTTAAAATCAACTTACTGGAATTTACAGCGCAGTAACTCATTAAAACTTTACCAACAGCTAAAGCCGAACGCACTGAACGATGCACTTTTCGTGAAATTGTGAAAACATTCACTACCTAAATTGCCGGAACCTCCGGAGGAAATGCTACCGGAGTCGGTGCTTGATTTTCTAGCGGAGCTGGAGACGGAAGAAAGAAGACCTCGGGTTGTACCCTGCTATAAGTTATACGTCGTGCAGTTAATAACAGATATGCAAATTTAGCACACACCGATATACCAAATGTTTTCAGAACCGGCCCAATCAAATTTTGTTGATTTCCCGTTCGCCACCGCAGAAAGACCAGAGGTGTTGTGGGTAAAGATTTTTTAACCCGCGCTGCGCTATACTCGCGAAAATTTTATTTTTTACCCACAGGTATACCCGCGCAACGTTCCTCTACCCACTACTCACCTTTACCCGATTTTTTCTTCTGTGTTCAATACAATTGTGTATAACTTTACAGTGTGTAGTTGTTAGTCACTCGATTTTACATGTAAAAAATGTAACACCAAATAATATTGCACATTACACGTATCACCGGTATAACTAGATTGTTTGCCCATAAATTATCATGATCAGTGGATCAACACGTTCGTGTCTGTACGCAATCATTGTAGTTAGATTGTATAATAACACATTTCTTTATAGTTTTGTCGCAATTTGTTCTAAAATTGCATGCAGAAAACCTTGTGAACAAATTGTTCCAAGCCAAAGTAAAACATAATCTCTATCGGAACAGTGTAGAATGTCTCAAAATGCTATATGATAAGCTGTACTCAAAATTTTTTTGTTGAAATGTATGTGGAAAGTAATCGAGCGTGCATGGTCCTAATTCAGCCAGAACCATAATCTTAGCAACGGGTGCTGCAACAATTTTAAAACGGGAATTCGGTTGAAATAACCATCACCATCAAAAATTAAACGCTATTTTAGGTGATTGTACCAATGGGCCCATGTATAGAACAGGGACGGATCGTTTTCCGGAGGTGCTATAAATAGAGTCAGTTTAAGCTTTAGACTAATTTTTTGCTTAGGCTTAGGCTTAGGCTTAGACTTAGGAATAGGCTCATCCACACGCTTAGGCTTAAGGTTTAGTCTTAGGAATATGCGTATACGCCTAAGTCTAAGTCTTAAACCAAGCAAAAATAGTCTAAAGTTTAAGCTTATTGCAGTTTCACAGTAAAACGTTCCACCCCTTATCCTTACATGGGCCAACGATTAAACCCTTTTACCACGGCAAAACGACACTGATATTTTTAAAAACCTGAAAAATTATGTAAAAACGAATCTATTAATTAAAAATAGTTTTTATACATTTTGGACGATATAAAATTAGCATAAAAATGCAGTAAAAATGGAAATTAAAACTTTTCGAATATAAATTTGGTCACGAATATACGGTATGAAAACGCGCTGAAAACCCACGCAACAGTTTCTAACTTTCGCTTGCTATTCATAAGTTTGCTCAACTTTTTGCCATATATCTTTCACAAACTCAATTCAAAAACGTATTTTTAGGCTCTAGACTTGAACGAGACTTAAATATAATATTGTCTTGTGGGATTTCATTTTTAAATTGCAAAATCCATTTTATCCGACGATTTACTGGAGGATCAAAGCGAATCACGCCGCAACAAAGGTTCATAACCACGTTGTGCTAAAGATTTAGTACTAAAATTGTGTTTGGCTTCTCGATCGCTTCACTCGCATACCTGTTTCGCGATTATATGTGGCCCAGTGTAACAGGCCAAATTTTTCCCTCGTCAAATGTTTCCCCTGTAAAAACTTAACTACGCCGATATTTCTCCCGGGAAATATTGGCATAGGCACATCTTTTAACATAAGACAAATCTTTCCCCGTTCCATGGCGCAATAGCGCGGCGTCCTTCCCCTTAGCCTGGCTTGTGACGGGCCAAGCGCAATAACACCGGTTTGGCGAACTTACCACCTTTGCGGCCAACACTACAAAAATGTTGATTCAAATTGACACTCTCTCGGAAATCGGCTTTTCCTGACTACACAAACTGAGTCAAAATTCGACTCCGCCTGAGTCACGTTCGACACAATTTGACTCTGGCGGAGTCGAATTTTGACTTAGTGTCAGGAAAAGCCTATTTCCGAGAGAGTCAATTTGACTCACCATTTTATGCAGTGAGCCACCCTTCCCAAAGGCTCGTCCAAACACAAAAAGAACAATGAAAGCAATTAAGCATTAAATTGTAAATGTGAACTATTAAATACACAAAGCACAGTGCTTAACAATTATCACACAGATACGCAGTGCAAAATTTGGTTCGAGTCGTGGAAACTTTCCTCGCGTTCGATCGCCACGATGATAAACTGCTCGGGTTCGAATCTTTAGCTTGAGAAATTAAGTCTTTGATGAGATAGAAAATATCCGCGGAATTTATGGACTGATCCTGTTTTAATTCAGCCATTGGCGATAAATGATGATCTACGACAGATGTGGTGTTCGGAGGAAAGCACATTTGCATCGCTCCAGTGGTGTAGACAGTATTTCATTTCGAAAGATAACCATGCCTAAGAATTTATTCAAGCAAGCACAGCAAGCCAGATAATTTTCGTACCTCTGAGGTTTATTCTACAGCCTATGAAAGTGTCGTTTTTACAACCTTTTAAAAAATTTCGACAATATATCGTCTTATCTCACGTGGAATACTGTGAGGGTACCCCGGTTACTCGGTTACGGACTGTTATTTATTCTACCCCGCCCTCTGCCACCCTTCGTTACTGATACATCCGGTACTGCAACTATCCATTTAATTAAACGTTTATTTGTCTTGTATTAAAACCTTAAGCGATAATGCAAGGTTACACTCAAGAATGTAGTTACCTTCAAAACTCTTTAAGGTTTCGAACTCTTCTATATTTCGCCCTGAACTAATTTATGCACTGCAATTAGGGAATTGACATTTATGGACTGTAATTAGGCTTTATAGGGACTCCATCCGCTTACCGACTCTTAGGGGTACGGAATCCTATTGATTGGGACTCAAAATGGCGACCCCCTCTTATTACCCCCTCTTATTTAGGTCACTACAGTAGGCATCAGGCGAATTGCAACGATTCCTTTGCTTTGGTCACAGCCACAAAAATTTACAATAGAATCTATATTATTAAAGCTAGAACGCCCATCATACGTATTTCGGGCAACTTTCCAGCATACTTTGTTTACAATATTTTCTCAGAACAGGAATGTGACTGTTCTGTGTAAAGAAAATTTACTGCAGATTGTTGTGTGTTCACTAACTTTTGCGCATTGCGCAAAACCGGCTGACTTGTATATTTATTTAGACGGTAATTGTACACATCGAATAGTTTCCAGATCTTAATAAAACTACGAAAATATTAACAATGGGTAAACTAACAGTGTTATCTAAATGTAGCTTGTTCTTACAATTTTCTATCTGCCTTACAATCTTAAATTCGATTCCTCGGACATCGCATGCATTTTCTCTTGCACCGGGTTGGATATCTGAAGAACCAATCAAACCAATCGAACTCTACAACAGAGACCACCATCGATTTAAACAGCCAATCGAAAACTATCCGCCAAATCAGCCGTGGCGATTATTCGCTATGGGCAAACGTGGACTGCAACCTCATTGGATGACGTACGATTTGCCATCAGACCTGCTGACTGGTGACGATGCGAACCAATGAGCAAAAGATTCCCTGTTGAGAAACAGCACAAGTAAGATTGTCAACTATTCTCTACGTCATGAAACCGTATTTTAAAAGTGCGCATACGAGCAACGCATATTCTGCATTTTTATTGCCAAACTGGTCGTAGGTTGTGCAGATTTTGAAGTATTAATACTGTACTGACCCGAATAAGAGGGGGGACTGATATTTATTTGGCCTCTCTAGAGGGTACTTCCCTTGTTATTCGGTTACGGACTGTTATTTATTTTGGCCCAGGTATAGAACAGGGCCGGAACAGTAGTATAAGCATATTCCTAAGCCTAAGCCTAAGCGTTTGGATCCGCCGCCCTTCGTTATCCGATACTGCAATTATCCGTTGAATTAAACGTTTATTTGTCTTGTGTCAATAGCTTGAGCGATAATACAAGGTTATACTTAGGAATGTATGTTTCAAATTTAAGTGCGTTTTAAAGTTTCGAACTCAAATTATTTGGTCCTGGAGTCGTTTATGCGTTACAATTTTTGTTATTTGAAATTTATGGACTCTAATTTAGAGCTTAGAGACACTATCCGGTTACGGACTCTTATTAGGGATACTGACTCCTATTGATTCGGACATAAAATGGGGGCCCCCTCTTATTACCCCACCCCTTCTTATTCAGGTCAATACAGTATGTGGGCCCATGTTACTTTTAGGGGCGTCCAGGTCTCTGTTGGATCTATAACAGAGTAGGTTTATTTTCTAGATTACTTTTTTGCGTAGGCTTAGGCTTAGGCTTAAGAACACATTTTTGCAACGCTTAGCCTTAGACTTTAGACTTAGGAATGCGCTTAATCCACTGTTACGCCCCTTAGAGTAACATGGTCCAATACATGTAAGAAATACGCTTTTGCAATAGCAATTCCTTTTAATATATACGAATAGAAAACATTTCTGAAACAATTTGACCCTCCGAAACTCAATTAATTTGGCCGTTTGCGTTTTTCAGATCGCCACATTTAATCAAAAAGTTGTGTTTTGCAATGCTTTGAATGAAGAAAAATTCCCTGCAATGATTTTTTATTGAAAATAAATTTTTAATATCATGAATATTAAAAACTTTCTACTAAATCAATTACTAATATAATGCAAGATAAGTATATATTAAGTTTGCTTTCCAATCGATTTCAAAACCAAGCGAAAGGCACCCAGGCATAGCAAACCCCAATCCCAAGTGATCCAAACCACGATTTTGTAGTAAAATTCAGCACTAAAATGGCGTTCGACATCTCGGTCGCTTCGGATCCCTTTTAGAAATTTGTGAATTCGGTACTGTTTCCGTAGTTACAAAGTTTATTTCAAATTTAGAATTTAAGCAAACGCCTGCTCAAAGTATTAATGTTACATTAACCAAAACCTACACTCACTAATGGAATTATCACTACAGTCACGTTTACTTAAACGTAATGGCCAGCTAACGATATTTCAACTGGACGCAACTACGGCGATCTTATCTTTATGCTCAAATTTATGATTCGCGGGTAGACGCAATTCAAATCGAACTTCGAGATATGACAAATTCAGCCAGTAGCAATCACAGGCACAGCAGCCAGCTCAACCTGTTATAGAGAGAACAACACAATTCTAAAACGAATATTCGGTTGAACCAAGAATGGATGATACAAACTAACAAGAGTATGCAACTGGGTGCATTCTGTGTAGAATAGAATCGCGTTGCATTTTTGCCCCACCCCCCTTATTTAGAGGGGGTACACCCTATGCGAACCATGACACATTATGTATTCGGCAACAAATTGCTCCGCTTATAATTTAATTAGGATGATTGCATGTGACAGCGACCCCCCTCTAAACAAGGGGGGATCGGCCAAAACCGCAACGTCCGGTGGTACATTTCATACAAGCGGAACCTAAAGAGTTGCAAACTCTTGTATCATGCACTCTTGGTTGAACGAATAAGTTTACAAGTGCAGCAAAAGCTTTTCTTGCGGGGGGAGGGGGCAAAATCATTCTAATGTGGACTTGGCTCCCAGGCCACCTTTACCATTTAATCATGCAATCGCCAATATAAAATAACGGGCAGAAATGCAGTGAATACAATCGCGATAAACAGAGCAGTTGTTTCTGTCCGTTACCGTGGTTTATCGACATATTTTTCAAATTTGAACCGTTCCACTCGTGAACGCGTCATTCAATCCTAATTCGTTGGCAATGACGTCATACTTTGCCTTTACGTCATTGGTCAATTCTGTATGCGGAACACTGGCAAGAGCAGAGCGACTCAGAAACGTTCCTTGTTGACTATCTTGATCCATTGTTTCCAATGATTTTGACAAAAGCTGTTCACGAACTTCATACGGGGTTTGATCTGAAAACAAGAACGAATCCAGAGCCGCATCTTTCCATCTAAGCATAGCAGCTGTGCATCAGCAGCAAAGTCTTGGGCCGGTAGAAATGCCCCCGGAAGAAAAGCTTTAGCTGCACTTGTAAACTTATTCGTTCAACCAAGAATGCATGATACAAGAGTTTGCAACTTTTTGGGTTGTACAAAATGTACCACCGGATGTTGCGGTTTTGGCCGACCCCCCCCCCGTTTTTTTGTGGGGGGGGGCAAACACCAAAATTAAACTAATGTACCCCCATCCAAATAAACGGGGAAGGGCAAAAACGCAACGCGTGCCGGGTACATTCTTTTCTACACAGAATGTGCCCAGTTGCACACTCTTGTACAATAGCGATTACCCACTCTTGGTTTGATTATGACGTCTTTATTTGGTTTGGTTGCACTTTTTTTGTTTGACCGAAAGATTTCTTTTTAGTTTTTTCAAACACAAACACAAGACAGATAACAGTTTCGCTGATCACACGCACTGATATACGCCACAACGCTAAATTGATAGCATTCCAACTGACTGTTATGTGCAAAAAGTATTGGCAAAGAATTGGCAATTATTTTTGCAAATGCCGATGCCAATACTTACCAAAAGTGCCGATTGTTACCGATGCCGATTAATCGGCACATCTCTAGCGTGGATCAATCTCGTCCCTGAATTAAACTTAAACAGAATGAAGTCAAACCGGAATCGCATGACTGAGTTTAAATTCCTGGGTTCCCAACGCCGTGGGGCTGTTTTTGGCGATATATCCAATCAGCAATAGCTTTTTGAACAAGCGAATTGCGACAACAGCGCAACTGAAAATTTACATAAAGGTAAAGCAAAACAAGTGCAAAAAATCAACAAAAATTGGATGTCATTCATTCTGATTGGTTCGAAAGTTTACAAGGCCTATCACCAGGGTGCAACCGGAATTACAATTTACCGGAACCGGAACCGGAACCGGAATTTGAAAATTTTACCGGAACCGGAACCGGAACCGGAATTCCGGTTGCACCCTGCCTATCACCAACTGGTTACAATTGCTAAACACATTTGAGAATAGAGACGCTAGAGTTATCTATATATTAAAGCTGGAACGCCCTACATACGTATTTTGGGCAGCGTTCCAGCAGATTTGCATATCCATATGCAAAGTTGCTTCTGTACTTATAAGCGATAAAAAATTCTGAGTAGATTGTTCTTTACTTTTTCTTTGTGTTGTTTTATTCTATAAGACGAAGCCTATTTGCTTTGTGCCTATAGTTTACATTTATGTAATTTGTGTATTGTCTTAAGCAGGCATCAGTTTGAGACGCGTATTTTTCTCTGCGGATGGTGGATCCCGGGGTTCGTCATTTCTACCGGACCCACACGACTTATTGCTGCTGATGACACAGCTGCTATGCTTAGATGGAAGATGCGGCTCTGGATTCGTTCTTGTTTTCAGATCAAACCCCGTATGCAGTTCGTCATGAACTTTTGTCAAAATCATTGGAAACAATGGATCAAGATAGTCAACACGGAACGTTTCTAAGTCGCTCTGCTCTTGCCGGTGTTCCGCATACAGAATTGACCAATGACGTAAAGGCAAAGTATGACGTCATTGCCAACGAATTAGGATTGAATGACGCGTTCACGAGTGGAACGGTTCAAATTTGAAAAATATGTCGATAAACCACGGTAACGGACAGAAACAACTGCTCTGTTTATCGCGATTGTATTCACTGCATTTCTGCTCGTTATTTTATATTGGCGATTGCTTGATTAAATGGTAAAGGTGGCCTGGGAGCCAAGTCCACATTAGAAAGATTTTGCCCCCCCCCCGGAAGAAAAGCTTTAGCTGCACTTGTAAACTTATTCGTTCAACCAAGAATGCATGATACAAGAGTTTGCAACTTTTTGGGTTGTACAAAATGTACCACCGGATGTTGCGGTTTGGCGACCCCCCCCCTTGTTAGGGGGTGGCGATCATCCTAATAAATATAAGCGGAGCAATGGCGATACAATTGTCAGGTCGCATAGGGTGCCCCCATAGGGGGGGGGAAAGCACGCGATCATCTCCAGAACCAGGTCTCTGTTAGTTTGTACATCTTCTGGTCAACCAATATTCGTTAATGTGTGTTCTCTCTATAACAGGTGAGCTGGCTACTGCTGATTGCTCTGGCTGATTGTCTCTCGAAGTCGTATTGCGTCACCCGCGAATCTAAATGAGCATAAAGATAAGTCGCCGTAGTGGAGTGAATATGTAGGGCCCGTTGTAAACGGCTGTAGGATCCAGGAGTGTAGGTTTTGGTTAGAACATAATATTTGAGAGGCGTGCTAATGAAATAAACTTGTAACTACGGAAACAGTACCGAATCACAAATCTAAAAGGGACGAACGACGAGAGGAACGCATAGGAATTCTCAACGGTTGGATCCTTGGTGGGTTTGCTGCCGGGGCCTTCGCTGGTTTTGAAATCGATTGGAAGAAACTAAATATACTTCTGCATTATATTAGTAATTGATAAAGATACGAAAAAATTCAAAAAATGCGGATCCAGTGAAAAAAACTTTGATTAAATGTGGCGATCTGAAAACAAGAACGAATCAGAGCGCATGTTCCATCTAAGCATAGCAGCTGTGTCATCAGCAGCAATAAGTCGTGTGGGTCCGGTAGAAATGACGAACCCCGGGATCCACCATCCGCAAAGAAAAATACGCGTCTCAAACTGATGCCTGCTTAAGACAATACACAAATTACATAAATGTAAACTATAGGCATTAAAGCAAATAGGCTTCGTCTTATAGAATAAAACAACACAAAGAAAAAGTAAAGAACAATCTACTTCAGAATTTTTTATCACTTATGAGTATAGAAGCAACTTTGCATATGGATACACAAATCTGCTGGAACGCTGCCCAAAATACGTATATGGGGCGTTCCAGCTTTAATATATAGATAACTCTAGCGTCCCTACCTATTCTCAAATGTGTTTAGCAATTGTAACCAGTTGGTGATAGGCAGGGTGCAACCGGAATTCCGGTTCCGGTTCCGGTTCCGGCATTTTTTCACCTTCCGGTTCCGGTTCCGGTAAATTTTTACCGGATTTAAAAATTCCGGTATTATAATTTGGCCGTTTTCTTAACTTTGCTAATTTTTAAGAATCTCTTTTGAAAGCCACTTGTACTCCGAATATAAGCCATTGATGGCGGATTTCACTTCAGTCGATGATGAAAATCTAAAATATAACAGATAAAATAAATACCTATGTTCGACTAAGGTTGTTTCACAAATAATAGAGCAAAAAAATACGATTAAATTGAAATTTTTGGTGAAATGCATTTTTCACTTTCCGGTTCCGGTTCCGGTTCCGGTAAAATTTTCAAATTCCGGTTCCGGTTCCGGTAAATTGTAATTCCGGTTGCACCCTGGTGATAGGCCTTGTAAACTTTCGAACCAATCAGAATGAATGACATCCAATTTTTGTTGATTTTTTGCACTTGTTTTGCTTTACCTTTATGCAAGTTTTCAGTTGCGCTGTTGACGCAATTCGCTTGTTCAAAAACCTATTGCTGACTGGATATATCGCCAAAAACAGCCCCACGGCGTTGGGAGCCCAAGAACTTAAACTCAGTCATGTGACTGGTTTGACTTCATTCTGTTTAAGTTTAATTCAGTGACGAGATTGATCCACGCTAGAGATGTGCCGATTAATCGGCATCGGTAACAATCGGCACTTTTGGTAAGTATTGGCATCGGCATTTGCAAAAATAATTGCCAATTCTTTGCCAATACTTTTTGCACATAACAGTCAGTTGGAATGCTATCAATTTAGCGTCGTGGCGTATATCAGTGCGTCTGATCAGCGAAACTGTTATCTGTCTTGTGTTTGTGTTTGAAAAAAACTAAAAAGCAGTCTATCGGTCAAACAAAAAAAGTGCAACCAAACCAAATCAAGACGTCATAATCAAACCAAGAGTGGGTAATCGCTATTTTACAAGAGTGTGCAACTGAGCACATTCTGTGTAGAAAAGAATGTACCCGGCACGCGTTGCGTTTTTGCCCTTCCCCGTTTATTTGGATGGGGGTACATTAGTTTAATTTAGGCGTTTGCGACCCCCCTCTAAACAAGGGGGTCGGCCAAAAGCGCAACGCCCGGTGGCACATTTTGTACCATGCGGAACCCCAAGAGTTGTACACTCGTGTATCATGCACTCTTGATAAATCTAACCATTAATAACTTGTAACAGCGTAAACAAGTCTTCCATAACTTGACGTGTCGACAAAATAATATCTTCAAATTGAACCAAATGAATTCGAAGACCCGAGTTTGATTGCGATTTAAACCATGCAATTGGTGCAAGATAAAGTAACGCCGCGTAGTCTAATACTGTTGTCGGATTAAACTTCGTAAACGTTTCCGGTTGATATCTGAAAATTATAAAAAAAAATGAATTTGTCAACAATGCGCCGAAAAAAATTTTTGTATATACCAAAACCCAGAGTCTAAACTCAGAGCGTTTATGTAAAGGTATTGTTTAACCTTGGCGAGGCATTTCACGAACTACACTACATGAGTCAATATAACTTTGGAATTATAGAATTAAATTTTTACAGCAATCCTTTAAGTCATTTTTAAGATTTCTAAGACATTTTTGTTTTCAAGACATTTTTTAAGGCATTTTGTGCTTTTAAGACATTTTTGTTTTTAGACAGTTTTGTTTTTAAGTCATTTTCGTTTTCAGACATTTTTGTTTTGAAGACATTTTTGTTTTTAAGATATTTTTGTTTTTAATTTTTCTTTTTCAGACATTATTGTTTTTTAAGAAATTTTTGTTTTTAAATGATTTTTGTTTTTACACATTTTTATTTTTAAGACATTTATGTTTTTAGACATTTCTGTTTTTTAAGATATTTTTTGCAAATGTATAATGCAAAGGCAATGTCCTGCGCGTTAAATTTATGTTCCAGACGTGCAATGGTGGTAAACAATGTTAACTGTTCGAATTTAACACTAAAATAATTCTGAATGTTAAAATCATTGTGAACAGTGCATTATACTTTGTGAATCCGATCAGCTGATGCGCCAACTCGTTTCCAAACAGTTTCTTTGCTTCTATGACGTCTTCTGTCATGCCTTCAACCCGAAGCATTTTCTCCATTGACCGCATGCATTTGTTAACATTGCTTAAAATGCAATTATTATTATTATTATTATTATTATTATTATTATTATTATGTATTAAATTCACATTTTGTCTTATTCTCACTACATATTCGTGAAGTATGCATGTTAGCCCTGCAAAAAATGGTGAGCCAAATTGACTATCTCCGAAATAATCTGCGTCACAGTGATTCGAAATTGACTCTGGCGTAGTCGAATTTGACTCAGTTTGTGTAGTCCCGTAGCGATTAATTTGCGCAAACTTTTTTCAACATCATATATAGCACGGCCTCCTCCATCAAAAATTTCTCAATCCGCCACAAGTTGGTCAACGTTGTGTAAACTTTTGGCCATAAGCTTTCATTTTGCAAAAAAAATTTGCTAAAATTAATGAAAAACTTAATGTATTGTTTACAAAAATTAATAGTAAAATTTACTCAAAACAAATAATTACAGGAGTAACTAACGGCTAAAGTACACTGGTTTCAACAAAAAAAATTTGAATAACATATATTAAAAATGCAAAATTTTCTGTTAAGCAGAAACAATCATCTTTTTAAGTCTAACCATTGTTAAGCCCTATTCACATGTTCAAGTGTTTTTTCTACAACAACTTGCAACAGCAAACTGCGCGTGCAAGTTTTGTTCAAAAAAGTAGTTTACAATAGTTGCAGCTACAAGTTCTTACAGTACAAAAGTTTAACTTGTAAACGGATTTAGTAGTTACCTGCGATATAGAAATATAATGAAAACTTTATCATTTCCAATCGTTTCCACAATCTCAGGCACCAAAATACTGCCATTTGATTGCGGTTTAATGACAACAACGCAATTTTCGTCAAATTCACTGCAAAGTTTGCCAAATGCAGTTTGCAATAGTGCACGCAGTGTTTGCGCGTCGAATGCATTGAACTCTTTCAAAATTGCAAGATTCGTAAAAATGTCAGGCTCTGCTAGACAAACTAATCTAAAATCGAATCAAAATTGAACAATTTATTTAATTTACGCCAGCGAGTAGAGTAATTGTTAAACACTGCGCATTGTGTATTATTTCGCATACACACACTGTAAATCCCAAATGAGTTAATTAATCAACTTTTAAGTTTCATTCTCACTCTAAGTTGAGTTGATTCTGGTGGAGTTGATTAATTTAACCACAATGAGTAGAATTAACTATGAGTTTATTACCACCTCTTCCATTTTATTCGGATCACTACAATAAACACATTTGATAAAGCAGACTTGCTAATAAACAAACCAACAAACAATTAATCAAACAAACAACTTACCAACCAGCCAAAGAAATCAACAAACAAACCAATAAACAAAACACAAACAAATCAACAAACAAACCAACAAACGAACAAACGAACAACCAAGCAAACAATCAAACAAACAAACAGTCAAACAAACAAAATATATTTACCTGTCCGATGCTTGAAGCAGCGATGTCAATAACGTGGTCCCGGCACGTGGTACATTACTCAAATACGCAACACGACAACGAAAATTGCAATTTTCAGGAAACGCAGTTGCTAATTGCACAAATTGACTGATACAAATGCGTGCAACCATGCGCGCATCTGTGTGTTGTTGAATATAGAAAAATGGTGCATTACGCGCTTGATAATCTTTGATTGTTTTCTGAAATTAATAAATTTTGCACTCAAACTTTCAACTTAATTTGTTTTATGAAATTAATAAAATTTTGCACTCAAAATTTAAACTTAATTTGTTTTATGAAATTAATAAAATTTAGCACTCAAAATTTAAACTTACTTTGTTTTCTGAAATTAATAAATTTTGCACTCAAACTTTCACCTTAATTTGTTTTATGAAATTAATAAAATTTAGCACTCAAAATTTAAACTTAATTTGTTTTATGAAATTAATAAATTTTGCACTCAAAATTTAAACTTAATTTGTTTTCTGAAATTAATAAATTTTGCACTCAAAATTTAAACTTAATTTGTTTTATGAAATTAATAAAATTTAGCACTCAAAATATAAACTTAATTTGTTTTATGAAATTAATAAAATTTAGCACTCAAAATTTAAACTTAATTTGTTTTATGAAATTAATAAAATTTAGCACTCAAAATTTAAACTTAATTTGTTTTATGAAATTAATAAAATTTAGCACTCAAAATTTAAACTTACTTTGTTTTCTGAAATTAATAAATTTTGCACTCAAACTTTCACCTTAATTTGTTTTATGAAATTAATAAAATTTAGCACTCAAAATTTAAACTTAATTTGTTTTATGAAATTAATAAATTTTGCACTCAAAATTTAAACTTAATTTGTTTTCTGAAATTAATAAATTTTGCACTCAAAATTTAAACTTAATTTGTTTTATGAAATTAATAAAATTTAGCACTCAAAATATAAACTTAATTTGTTTTATGAAATTAATAAAATTTAGCACTCAAAATTTAAACTTACTTTGTTTTCTGAAATTAATAAATTTTGCACTCAAAATTTAAGCTTACTTACTTACTTAGTCTGTCTAGAAAATATCCAGCATATTTTTAAGGTATAAGTTTTAACACCATGAGAAATTTATTTTCTGATTATTCGCCTCATGTTTGTCCCATTTGCGGGTGGTAAATTCACACCCGACCCACCGCACCCTATAAGACCCCAGTAACTTTTCAGAGGGATAAATTAGAAAGAGAAAAACTACACCATAACAGCAGCGCTACATTTCATTTTTGCTTTGATGAGCAAACTGAACCCGAATATTCAAATAAATAAAGCAACGATACCTGATTGGTTATAAACTATTTTGTTGACGGTGACATCATTTTTATGTTAAAAAATATCGACCAATAACATCTCAAGCCAAACATCGTGGCTTTAATTGGCCCATGCAAAGATCAGAGGCGGAACGTTTTTCTGTGGGACTGAAATAGAATAAGCTTAAGTTTTAGCCTATTTTTTTGCTTGGCTTAGCCTTAGGCTTAGGCTTGGAATAAACTCATTCTTACGCTTAGGCTTAGGCTTAGGCTTAGGAATAAGCTTATAATACTGTTCCGCCCCTGTCCTTTACATTGGCCCTTTAATTTCACACAAACAGTACCAGGTACGTCGCCAGCTCATCTCGCTAGGGTGGCCTAAACATTTTTCATGACAGGCATACAATGGTTTTCGTTGACTTACAAACAAGGTTCCAAATTTTGTATGGGGTCCAAAATTTTTCCAGGACGAGTTGAACCCGCCCTCACCCCAGTTTGCCTACGGGACCATGCAGTGATTTGACTGCTACCAGTTTTGTCTTGATTATACCCGTGACGTTGACGCCATGGCTGGCCCACGTTACTTTAAGGGGCGTCCAGGTTACTGGTGGGTCTATAAAAGAGTAAGTTTAGATTGTAGATTACATCTTTTTACTTAGGCTTAGGCTTAGGCTTACGTTAGGAACACATTCTTGCAATGCTTAGGCTTAGGCTAGGCTTAGGAATACGCTTAATCTACTGTTGCTCCCCTTAAAGTAACATTGGCCCATGGCTAATCGTTGCAAAAAAATTTTCTGACTGCCGCGACTAGTAATATTAGCGATATGGCTTAAATTGGCATCATTGCTATACGAAATAAAATATGAATAAAACTAACTTTCGAATAAACGAATACCACTTGGCACTGATCGATACAGTACATTGTCCATTTTGGATCCCACAACGAACGTAAAGGAACAAATTCTTTGTGCCAAAGAATAAAATCAACCGGACGCGCATAGTCGCCTTCGTAGCCTGAAATAAAACAAAAATCTATTAATAATTTTTATGTTTAACGCATTATAACCATATTTTTAACTGCGTATTTAGCGTTGAAAACATTCAGTTTTAGAACTCTATCGTAAAACTGCCATAGCTTCAGATATGCTATTCTACACACCGTATAGGTGTGAAATGTATCAAACGCAAATAAAGAAAAAAAGGACCCATGTATAGAACAGGGCCGGATCGTTTTCCGGAGGGGCTATAATAGAGTCGGTTTAAGCTTTATACAAATTGTTTTGCTTAGGCTTAGGCTTAGGAATAGGCTCATCCCTACGCTTAGGCTTACTTAGGCTTAGGAATATGCTTATACTACTGTTCCGGCCCTGTTCTATAGATGGGCTGAAAAAAGCGTCGACGCTGACGGTCCACTGATTCGAAAAAGTTACAATAACCTATCACCAATTGGTCACAAGTGATCTTGATATGTAGATCAAAGTACATTCAGCTGAACATATTTTTTACATTCACCTTAGATTGATTTAAATGGGTGAAGCAATAAAAACGGAACCATCAGAGCTAATTTAATACCAAAAAAATATAACTTATCTTTCATTCTAAATAGCGGTGTCGCAACCTCGATGACGTCATTCAGCGTCCCGTTTCTCATTTTCAACCTGACTTGAGTCCAGCCGACGAACCAGCCAATCAACGTTTCGAACTGTTCAATGATTATACGCAATAACCGATACGCCAGATACCAACGCAGTTTAAACAATATCATTTTGGAGCTTAGAAAACTAAATTCCTACATCATTTTAGCGTAATAATAAAAATCTTCTATGGCCAATGTAAAGATCAGGTGTGGAACGTTTTTCTGCTGTAATAGAGTAAGCTTATCTTTAGAGTTATTTTTTGCGTGGCTTAGGCTTAGGCTTAGGCTTAGCAATATATGCTCATTCTTACACTTAGGCTTAGGAATATGCTTATAATATTGTTCCGCCCCTGTTCTTTACATTGGCCGATCTTTTTAACAGACAGCAATCAGGCATTAATTTTACCGGATGCCGGATAGTGAATTTTCACTGGAACCAGATATTAAACCAAACATAGAATTATCACTTGTGCACTGTTCGGAGGATTTCAGCCGCTCAAAATATACATTTATTGAATTAGAGTTACTATTAACTTGAATCTTACATTTTTATACTTCACCGTACTGTACTGACCCGACCGGGGTTCCCCATTTTGAGTCCTATTCAATAGGAGTCTGTAAAAGTCCGTAAGCGGATAGAGCTCCTAAACCTTAATTAGAGTCTGTTAAATTATCCATAATTGTTGTGTAAATGACTCCAGGCCAAAATAGTTTGAAACTTCAAAGCACACATAAGTTTTGAAAGTACATTCCTAATTGTAACCTTGCATTATCATTCAAGCTTTTGATAAAAGACAAATACACGTTTAATACAACGGATAGTTATATTCGGGCCACTACAGTATCAGAACTTGAACTTCTTGACTTGTACAAAAGTGCAAGCGCAGCGAGGTGAAAAAGACGCTGACTAGAAAAAACAGTTTTGTGGAATGGGAGACCACCACAGTAAAGATCCGGTAGGTTTGTACCTGATATCAAAATTTTTTCTGCCGGATATTAAACCGTATTCGGTTGTAGGTGGCTCCCCCCGTTAACACAATATTTGGCAATTTATGAGCCTGAAATTCGCTCCATAGGACCAAAACACTAGATTTTGGCCCATGCATAGATCATACGGGCGAACCGTTCTCCAACAAGGCTGCAATAAGCTTAAGCTTTAGACCAATTTTTTGCTTACGGTATTACTACTGTCACTGCCGTTTTTTGTACTGAATGAGGTTCTTAAAGATTGTAAACTGAAAATTTTTCGCTTAAGCTTTCTGACATATTTTCTATTTCCCCTGAGACCTACTTTTATGCTAGGATTGTGGCTCTCACGTCTTGTGGTGATTTACTACTATGTATACGTGTTGCAATAATTAAATACGGTGCGATATATATTATTTACCGTATATACACTGCGCTGAGTTGGCTATAGGCAACTCAATGTGAGAAGGGGTTAAGGATTGAAGTTTTATATTTCATATACATTGGGTTTCAAAGTTTAGTATATTGCGCCGTTCACAATAATTTTTGAGGGATTGCCAACGATTTGTACGAATGTTGAACTTTTACTATGTACAAATTCTTAAGCGTACTCATTCGCCCCACCCTAATGCGGGGTCTACGTTATAACCGCGGCAAGCCCATCCTTCCAGAAAAGCAGATCACACGTCCACCATAACAGTTTTCGCTCCATAGACAAAAAGAACAATATAGTTTTCTGCATTCCTTTTACTATATATAAATATAATATTAAATAACAGGATGTAATTGGACATAAAAATAATTTAATTTCAGCCCAACATTACTAAATCTTGCCCAAGTCAAAGCAGAGCGCAATTTAAATCGTTTCGTTCTGCAAAATGCTTCTCTAGAAACCTGGCCAATGTAAAGAACAGGGGCGGAACAGTTATAAGTATATTTCTAAGCCTAAGCCTTAAGCCAAACAAAAAAATAAGTCTAAAGCTTATTCTATTCTAGTCGCACAGAAAAACGTTCCGCCCCTGATCTTTACATGAGCCAGAAACACAACAATTTAAAGTTTCAAAAATTCACGATTTAAAACAATTTTTGGTTGAACTTTACTTTCAACCAAATGTCATTTTTTGGTGGCAACCTTTTAAAATTTACCCAATAATTCATGTACCAAAATTGTCAGAATTTTGCTACTCCGAATTCCTTGCGTTTCATACTGCCTATAAAAATTTTGATGTCGCACCAAATTTCACTTCGAAACCATCACAACCAGAAAACCGCTCCTAAAATCTATTTAATATCGAAACACATATTTCAACGACCGCATCGATGTGTCGTTTACAATAATTTTGTCACCGGTCCTACTAAATCGTTTATACCACTGGTATATTTAACACGACATGAGATCCAAAACAAGGCTGGTATCCTGCAGCCTTTATTACTTGCGCGAAAAAATTAAAATTTGATTACTTTCTCAAATTTGAACTTTTAAACAAAACGAAAATTTCCGTTGAATGAACTTGACTTTGGGATCTTTTCAGGCGTTAACAATTCGGCAATTTTAGATTTTTTATGAGAAACGTGGAAACTTAAAGTTTTATGTTTCTCCAAAACCCATATATTATCAAACGTGGTTAAAATGAACCAAATTTTGACAAGATTTTTTACAATCATACATTGCAACATCGGTTAATGCGTAATTTTAGTGGTATCCCGTTTTCTCACAGATGCCCAATACAATATATAGGCGTAAGCTTTAGATTAATTTTTTTTTGCTTAGGCTTAGGTTAATTTTAGAGTTATCGTTAAACCGAAGGTTAGGCTTCGGAATACGCTTTGCATACGGTTACGCCACTGAAGTTACGTTGCCCGCAACGATTATCAGACGCTAAGAAGCACCATTGACCGTGAGCGCTTTCAATTGCCGTAAAACAGTGTCCAACAGTTTCTTTTTATCTTTTTCTTTACCGCGGCTGAATAAACTATTTTTGCGACGTTCCATTTCCATTATTCTTAAAACAAACAATAAAAATACAATGTCAACTACGCCAGTATCAACAATGTACATGTATTATGTATGTCGTAGCCCAAGTCGTAATTCAGCCCAATTCCGAATTGGGCTTGTCCAAAGTGGAATTTTCTATATTGGTTACTTGATAGTCGTAATCCGGCTTGATTCTGCTTTGTTCGGTAAAACAAACTGTTAGGTAGCGAATTGGCGATTACTTAGCCAACCAGAAAAAAGTTACCTTGTGGATTATAGTGTGGTCAAATATATTTGGCACATGAAATTCAACCCTTCCAACCTGAAAATTTAATACCAGAAATATGTAATTGCAGTCGCGAGTACACATTTTGTGTAAGTTATGCATTATTCCGGGTGCTTATATGCCTAAATCTGGCACAGTATCCAAGGCCGAAGCTACGCACAGAGATTAGCGAACGCCTCTCGCGCGAGCCACTGACGTCCTATGCCACCAAATGATTAACAGGCGTTGTCAGTGATCCATCGGAATGCTTGTGTTGGTCGCCGTAGCGCTGTTCTCGACAAAAGTCGTCCAATGTTATAATTCTAGTCGAACATACTGGTGCACTCCTACTTGATCTTCTAGGGCATTTTGACAATTGTTTAAGAACGGTCGCAATTTCGCTTAATTTTCTGCCACTGTAATTAAAACATTCGTTGACACGATCGGAGTGCCGCTACCGCGATGATAAAGAGTGGCAAGCGTCGGCATTGAGAGTATCATTAGACTTGTTGTATTGTGTATTACAAATCAACATGCGACAAAACGTGACCCGATTGATCCAATAATGTTGTGTAATATGGAAATAACTAACAAAAACATTAAAAACCTACTTCTCTAATATAATCACTGTTGTATTGGGATCGACACGGACGTATTTGTTACAGTCTTTTCCATAATCGGCAAGATACGAAGACCAGTCGTACGACATGAACAGATCCAACAGCTGAAAATACAGATAAGCAAAATACAGCATAAAATATACAAAAAAACAAACAACAACGTAATGATAAGGTCATAATAGAAACAGAGAACAAACACTCAAGCGTAAAAATTTATCACAAAAATGTTTCAAAATAATTAGAAAGCATTATTTAAACAAAATAGGTATCTGATATCTTACTTGTCTGAGATCAGCAAACGTTAGCAGAAGCGTTCCAGCTTCGAAACCCGGAACCGGACACTGAGCAGCGAATTCTAAAATAGAAAAAACGAAATATGAAAAAATCAACAATTAAGTCTACGTGCAATATTATGTTGGTCAACAACGCCTAAAATCGGCTTTAGTAACAACCCCAGATAAACACGATCATTGCTTCATGCATCGAGTGTGCACAAACATCTGAAACCATAAACATCTGAAAACTACTCATATTCCGCCAGTACATTGTCATCCGAAACCATTGTGTTTCAGGCCAACAGCATCCACTACTGAACAGCCACCTGAATCCGATTGGACGGTGTAAAAATAAAGCATGTTTTTATTGCAATATTATTGGCTAAAAATTTATTTTGTTCTAGTTGTTGCCTGGGCTGTGTACTCAAAGCTTACGTTCACACTGAATAACGTCCAAATTGAACTGTTCCAGTGCTCCAATGCTAATTGCTTTGACGTCAGGATCAACCAAAAATTTCATCATTTGACTCGATAAATGTTTACACGCCGACATACACGCAGCACGCGCAAGGCTTAGCTGAAAATCAACAAAACAACAACAAAAACAATATTAGCAAAAAATAAACACACAATCTGTAAAAAACATAAACTTAGCTTTTTCCCATTATACACACCACCGCATGAATACTTTTCATTTTTATTTGAAATTTCATTTCAAGCTAAAATTAGAACCAAGGACTATCGGATGGAAGGCGTTGGAAGATCGAATTTCGTATCATCGATACCGCATTCAAACCGAACAGGGATCATAAAACAAAAATTAACTAAAAACTATTTCCCAATTATGCACCGCCGTTCACAATAATAATTTTTACAGGACAACCACAAATTTGTACATGGCTTGGAGTCTGCGAGTGTCCAATATTAATGTTGTACACTCGTAATTAACCCCAGGTTACCACAACTTTTCCTGTTAACCTCACTTTAACACGTGTGTTAACAAATGTTGATAATTTCTTTGCTTTGCGTGTTTTGAAACATATTATGTTAAAGTGACGCTAACAACGAAAATTGTGTTGCGCTGGGATGAAAAACAGAGTGGCACAAGTTTAAAATTATACACTCATTGACCCCAAGACTCGTACACATCAATTGCTGACGGTCAAAAATTATTGTGAGCGGTGCATTACGCATAGGTTATTTTGCAACATTCGTTAAACTAAAATTACGATTGTATTAGCTCATGTTACTCATTTTTCAACAATGACTTGCGTACACCAGGTTTAACCTATCGCTTACCGGTAAATTGGTGAATGACTTGAAAGTGCTGTCTAAATACGCAATCAAATCCATTACATATCCGCTCGCACGCCCTTCCGGTTCGGCAACTTCCCAGTTGTAATTGGCTAAAACACAAACATCTTATGTATATCACAGAATCCTGTTCGCTATGAGTTAAAGTAAGACCCACCGGACCCTTCAGAACAATTATATAAACACCTGGAAAAGCAGGCCTGTGGACGATGTCAAGAACCCACGACCTACAGATTCCTGAGCTAACGGTCTACCACTGCGACATGTAGCCCACCTATCCAACTACCTTGATTTTATCATCGACTACATGTAGACACGTATGCTGCCGTCTAGCATAAAACGCAATGTGTACTGTACGCATATACTGCATACGCACCAAGACAAGCATGTATCGCATGCTTACATATACTTCGCCCCCACGGCGTAGACTCAGCCAAAGGTTTAGATTTACGCATAGAAATAGGTCAGCCATTTCCCAACTCTAAACATAAATTCGTGAGGAAAGTGTACCGGAGTATAATATCGTACACGTCATGGTACAAAATGTTAAACAAGTCCTTATCAGTTAAAACTTTTTCACAACTCAAGTGAAATTCGAACTCACGAATCTACATACGTCCGAGCATTAACAATCATACACGTTACCACTACGCTAACACTGCCTACCTATTCAGCCGAACACAACGTTCTGTATAAACGTAACGCAGTTTAGAAACTCCAACACAGTTGTTTTTAAATAAAAATTATCATACTTGCAAGAGTCTTCAGTGCAACTTGAACTTACCAAGTTCCAAAAACTCCGAGATCTTTGAATTCAACGCATTGTAAATTTGCTGTTCGACCTCGCTTCTTGCGTCCTGGAATAAAAACAATAATTATAAACGTTACGATCAAGAACTGATAATTAAATAATTTATAAAAGTCATATTTTTCATCAAAGCGAAAAAATTAGATTCTGTAAAATATTAAAATCAATTGAACATAAAAAATTAATAAAACAAGCAGAAAAACGGGCCAAAACCAATTAACCAGCTTACCGTAAACATAAGAGCACCTTGTTTGAGCTTCACCGCATGCGTGCTTGACTGTGTTATCCTGAAACGAATACATACATAAACAGACTGCACTGATCAAAATTAATTAAAACCCAGTTTCTCACAATAACTTTGGTAAACCATGTCACAATTATTTGCAATGCAGTCATACCATCTACAATTTACACAAAATTCAACAGGTGTTAAGCTTAGGTTTAGGCATAGACTAAGACTTCAAAGGGTAGAACCAAAGAAGCTTACATCAAGCCGGTTTCTTAAACTACATATCAATAATACTCCACAGACATGGGAGCGCAGGCAGGATTTTCAAAAGGCGGGTACGTACGTTCTATAAAAACATCGAAAGGTGTTTCTTGTATTTACAACCTGAAACTTTCTAAAACCTACTGTACAAAATTACACAGGCGACTGACCTATATCCCAGTTGACGACGCCATTGGTCCCAGGCCCGTAGCCAGCAGGGAACAAACAGAGGTCTGCCTCCCGCTCCTGCTCCGGCAGAAAATCGACCACCGACTCCGGTAGGATTTTTGACGGAGGTTCCAGCAATTTCGGTAGTGAAATTTTGCAAAGTTTCACAAAATTTATCTGTTCAATGTGTTTAGTTTTAACGTTTGGCGCAGTTGCGAGGAAAAAACTGCCGAACGCGTAAAATCAAACGATTTAACAACACACTGCAGATATTTGCTAAATTAACAAATTAAATATCATTCTAACTACCTAATTTCGCCTCACCTCCGACTTCACCGTCGGCTCCGGCAAGTTTTGTGAACCTCCGGCTCCCGCTCGGCTCAGGCATTTTTCACCTCCGGCAGCACCCTGGTAGTCAGCTCATTTTGCTATGGGGTTAAAAATTTTTAAGGAGTTCATACAACGGTTTTCGCCGACTTACACGCAAGATTAACAATTTTCTACGGTTACTAAAACAGTTCCATAGGGGGATGAGCGCACATGCCCTCCGTTTGGCTACGGGTCCGCCTGGTACGCATTTAAAGCAAAATAAATCAAAAAACATACCCAATCAACTTTGTTACATAAGACTCAAGAGATTCACAGCTTTTCTCGAGGTAACCCATATTGATAGTGATTTGTACAAGCTGAAACGAAGAAAAACACACCAAGCTTGAAGTTTCAACTACAGCGCTCAGCACCAATCAACAATCACCAATTCGTCTAACCGCATTTGAACCAGTATATATCGGCGTCAGCCAAATTTCGATGACCCAGTTGAAGTGCAGGCGCAGAGGCTCATGGGTCACAGGCGGATTTGGCCCCCACAGGGCCGGATCGTTTTCCGGAGGGCCGATAATAGAGCCAGTTTAAGCTTTAGACTAATTTTTTGCTTATTCTTAGGAATAGGCTCATCAATACGCGTAGGCTTAGGCTTAGGAATAGGCTCATCCATACGCTTAGGCTTAGGAATGTGCTTATACTACTGTTCCGGCCCTGTTCTATACATGGGCCAGAAAAATCGTATATGCACTAAAGATGTTTATTTATTATTGAAATATTTGACAACGAAAAATATACTTCTCCCTCCATTTGTTTACACACTTAAGCTCCACGTTAAGTGAAATAGACACCCCAGTACTGTATGTCACAAATAAACACCAAATAAATACATCACTTACCTGAACCAATGTCAAATTACGATTGCTAATGTAAGCTTTGAGGCATCCACTCAGGCGTTGAAGGAGAACGTTTGTATAACGGCGAACAGTGTCGTCGATATCAGTTTGTCTAAAACAAAAAGATAAAAAATAAAAACAATTTAAACGCAAAAATATAAACAAAAATTATTGTACATAAACGTGAAAAATAGTTTTAGTTTCGTTTGAAAATAACTTGCTTAAAAATTAAACAAATTGACTTTGTTGACAACTCAACAAATTGCTCAAAAATAGTGATCACATGTCAAGTCAAAACCGATGTTTCCACACTCTAAAATGCTCATAGCAACCCTCATCTAATATATACCTAATGGCTGAAATTAGAGCTGTTCTGATTGGCTAAACTAACAGCTTTACTGATTGGCTGAACTAAGAGCTTTTCTGATAGGTTGAACTAAGAGCTTTTCTGATTGGCTGAACTAACAGCTTTACTGATTGGCTGAACTAATAGCTTTTCTGATTCGTTGAACTAAGAGCTTTTCTGATTGGCTGAACTATGAGCTTTTCTGATTTGGCTGAACTAAAAGCTTTACTGATTGGCTGAACTAAGAGCTTTACTGATTAGCTGAACTAAGAGTTTTACTGATTGGCTGAACTATGAGCTTTTCTGTTTGGCTGAACTTAGAGCTCTTCTGATTGGCTGAACTAAGAGCTTTACTGATTGGCTGAAATAATTTTAAGACTGCTTGTGCGTAAATGTAGATGTCACAGCAAGAAATGACAGTATAATGAACCCCTTTGGCCTGTACTGTCTCTATTATCCATCTTTCTCCTCTCAATATCTAACGATGAATTTGTAAGAAGCCAGCAATAATTTGTATTTTCCACTTCTACAACTCGAACTCGAAACATCACGACTCGATTGAGTTACATCCGGATCCGCGTATTTTCGCCGGAAAATTTCCGGATTTGCGTCATGTTTCGGAATTAACCAATTCCGAGTTTGATTATTCATTTTTAATATTACACCGCTACCGAGTCTATTTCATCATTAATCACCCTAAACTTCCTCCTACACAGGAGTGAAATCGTATCACTGAAATTGCGATCAAATTAAATATAAAATGTTTTTCCAAACAAAAAATAGAAAATAAACGCAAAACAGAGTTTGCTTACACGTCACAGCGCATCATCACCGTTACTTCACAGTATAACTCAACTGTATAACTGAATATATGACACAAACATAAAATGCATCATTGAATTCAAAAACGTTTCGTTTCTTCAAACACAATTTTTTTCTATTTTCACTCGAAAACTGAATTTTTCCTTTCAACAAAAATAACAACCAACAACAAAACATAACCATGTAAACCGTCACACAAAAACAACAATACAACAACTTCAAAAACAAAAACCAGGAAAGCAACGACGAAAAAACAACAACAACAAATAAAAAAAGAAAAACAACCAAAGAAATAAAAACAATAAAAAATAAATAAAAACAACAATACGTTCGCATGATTTCATTCAAAATATACCAACTAATTACATGCCTAACAATTGTTTAACAAACAAATTAAGTCAGCAACAGTCAAATTTACAAGCAAAAAACGCCGCATCCAAAACAAATTCCAAACATTATTTCTATTTCTTCTTTTTCATTTATACGTTGATTTTACTTTTTTGTTTATTAATTTCTATTTATGTTTAGTATTTTAAAACCAGTGATTTTACTTTTTTTCTTAATTTCTATTTATTTTTATTATCTTTAAACCGGTGTTATTATTAATACTTAAAGAAATTAATAATTCAGCGTTCGAAACTCCAACAAAATATAGATATTTCTGTGGATATTATTTTAAAATTTAAATTATTAAAGATTTGAACAACATCCTTAGATTGTAGTGATAACACAAACATGGCAGGGTGCAATCGGAATTACAATTTACCGGAACCGGGATTTTAAAAAATTACCCAAAAACGGAACCGGAAAATGAAAAATACATGCCACCGAAAAATTCATGTTAGTTTTCTTTTTTGCAATATTTATGGTGAAATAACCCTTAGTTGAAGACAGGTATTCACTGTATCTGTTGTATTTTCACCGAAGAGCAATCTATCTTCGACGGTTTATTTTCGGCAATTGTCATGGTTTATATACAACACGAATGAAATCTACTTAATGTTTAATAGTAAAATATCTTAATTTCTACCAACCAAAACGAAGGTCTAAAATCGCCGGAACCGGAATTCCGGTTGCAGCCTAAAAATGCTATGAGGGGTGAACATTTTAATGATTTTTTCAAACTACTTTTTCAACCACGGATAGGCTGTCTGCATCATAGCCCAGCCCGCTAATGCATGGCTTATCGTAGGCCTGGTAATTTGAATATTGCTATATATTAAAGGTCAACTTAATTGTTTATTTGCAACCCAACAAATATATCACTCAACATCACTAATATCATTCTGAAAATAACTTCAAACCCCACATTGTAAAAGCAATGTTAATTCGCGTTATGATCCGTAGGCTTTGCGATATTCTCCGCTCCTGTTGTTATATTGATTCATAATTTTTTTCTTTTTCAAATATTTTTTCATAGCACAGACATTGTTATTTTCAATTTTCACTTTCGCAATTCGAATTATACTTATCATTTGAGTGATTAAACTAATATATACGTATACACATATATATATCGTATATACCAAATCCACAATATAATGCGTACACCAGTTAACTTTTGGAGTCGGGGATCACCTGAGTGACAGACGGACTTCCGCAGCCATCAAAGCCAAAAAGCTTTGCCGACTCAAATATAATACGCTAAATATATAAAAATATATTAACGCATTTATGCCCACAGTGGATTTAGACAAACTTAGAAATTCACAGCCATAAACACAACCAATTCGGCCACATTTCAAAGCGTCCCACATTCACACCTTGCGTACATCTTTAAAATACATACATACATACATACATAACATATAATTAATATACCCATATACATGCGGATATGACATACAAGTCCGGTCATCGGACGATCAAATTCGCGTCAAAATTGTACAAAATATTGCACAACTTCAACTGTTACAATAACCGATTAATCACTAAAAACCACGCACTTCGAACGACGAAAAACACAGCCGATGCGGCCGAAACATAGTTTTTCAGGACAATTAAAAAACTAAAAAATTTTTTTCTCAAAATAAATAACAACAAAAAACAATATTTTAGCAAAAAGTTCGCTGTTAAAACAGCAATTAATTTACTTTTTGAGCCAAGTTCAAATGAAACATCACCGCCTTTCGCATCGTTTTCATTATTTCTTACAATTGTTTTTGTTTTTCAATTTCAAAATTAAGATATTTTAGTTCACATTTTGTGGTCAAAATTTAATAGTAAAAATATTTTAGACAAATTTTAATTGGAAAATTTGGTCACAAATTACATATCAATATTTAGTGACAACAACAACAACTAAACAAACCATCAAGTGGTGAACCGATACTGTTAGTATATACTCAGCGAAGCTGAGTAGAATTCACCCCGGTCAGAAAGTCGGTAATTTACCCCGGTCAGGAACTCGGTAACAGACCCCGGTCAGGAAGTCGGTAACAGACCCCGGTCAGGAACTCGGTAACAGACCCCGGTCAGGAAGTCGGTAACAGGCCCCGGTCACAATTCCACCATTCCCATTCCATTTATCAGGTTGCAACCGGAATTCCAATTCCAATTAGAATCCTGATTCAAAATAAGTTCCAATTCAAAAATCAATTCGAATCAGGATTGAGTTCAACTTTGAACCAATCTTTCAACCGTGATAAATTGTCTAAATCAGCTATTCATGTTGACAGTTTCCTGTCTATCTTTTTTAAGAATACATTCAAAATCATAACATCAAACTACAAAACATTACACATTTAATATATTCTACCACTACAGCCATCGTCCGACAAGCAATTTTCATTCATATTTCAAATAAAATAAGAAATTTTTTTCTTCAAAATTAAAATTAACCACAAACTCGCAGCCGGCAGAACGGTGTTACGAACACGACGGTCAGCTGATTACCGATCGGAACATACACTCACGCACATATAGAATCACACGGGCAATCATATAAACAACCATAAACAAAACAAATAAACAAACAAATAAACCAACAAATAAACAAAACAAACACACAAACAAACACCAACAAACAAATACACCAGCATACAAATAATAAACATTCCAACGAACACCAACAATCAAATACATCTCACTCAATTTCCGAGTCAAATTTACCATCGAAATTAAGAATGAATAAAAAAAGTAGAAAAGAAAAAATGAAAAATTATCTCAAAAATGAATTTATTCGACGAAACGAGAACTCGCTCAGCTCAGCCGCTATGCCACCAAATAAACCGTACGAACTTGAAAATAAAAACTACACAACAAACGCAAAATTACACAAAGTCTTTCGTATTAATAAAGTATTGTAGGTAAAAGAACGGAACGTGAGAACACGACGAGGGTGCGGATATCAAAGTTAACGCAATATATCAATGCAGTCCAATGCAGTGTGCGATACGCACGTAAACTTGATGCAACTGCAATTAAGTAGGCAGAACGCAATAATTGCACCTTAAAATTGCATATCAGTGACTGCGAGCTGAAAACTATTGAACTTCTTTGAAATCCGTCGGATTATCTTTACACTGCTGTTTTTTTCACATTAATATTAATAACTCGGCGTCGTAAAGCAAATCAATATATTAAGTATGACTTGCCCGAGACGGCTTATAACCGAATTAGGCAACATACCCTACTTGATCCGCATACTCAACTGTGTATTAGTAAATATAGCCAGCAGGGTTCGAACAGGAACTAAATTTTTCCCGGAACCGGAACAGCAATTGAATTTCTTTACAGGAACAGGAACTGGAATTTGAAACAATTTTCATCACCGAATTACTGTTGGAGTTTTTAGAAAACTTGCTAATAATCGCTTATGTAAATTTTCAGCTATTTCATTATCAAATTTTGCGAAAACATGCAAATTGACAGTGTATTAGCAATATTGAGCTAATTGCCAAAAAACACTCATTTCGTATTCGAAATAGGTGGGTGTTAGACAAAAACGCAACACGTGCCGGGTACATTTTTTCTACACAGAATGTGCCCAGATGCAGACTCTTGTAAAGAGTCATTATCGACTAACGGTTCTACCAAGAGTGCATGAAACCCTTTAACAAGAGTACGCAACTGGGTACATTCTATGTAAAAAAAATGTACCCAGCGCGCGTTGCATTTTTGGCTTACCCCCTTATTTTGGGGCGGAGGGTGTCAAAATCTTCATAGATACTGAAATTCATGTGCTGTTTTCATATACTGAAAAGTGGTTCGATATATATTTTCGGTGTTGGCTGGCGGATACACGCGTAATAAACGTACAATTGACCCCAAAACGCAACGAGTGCTGGTAGATTTAGTTCCATGCAAAACAAGGCGTTTTGCATATGCTTGCGTAAGGGATCATCTACTCGTGGTTATACTAAGTATCCCACACACTGTAATAAGCTATTCCTAGCAAAAAGGTTACTGTGGTAAATTAAGTGTGATGACGATGTATAACCAAAGCCTACGTATTGAAAAGATATTTGCAATAACGAATAACTAAAACAATTATGAAAACCTCAGAAACTATGCTTTGATCTAAAATAACGTTAGTTATCAAGCGGATTTTCTCCGCAGCGATCCGGCAAACCTGAATTGTTCAAATAGTAGTACACTTCTGGCAACTCTGGTACTATACCGGATATGCATCGCGGGTATTTTTACAGTCCCTTATAACGGCACCTATTTGGCCAGCATACGAAATAAAGTTGACAGGGAACAGATATGCGAGGTCAAATTGATATTATTTCCGCACAAAATTTCAGCTCGATCTCAGTGCACATCACAGAGACGTATGTGGGTAGAGATTTTTTACTCGACCCGCGCTTTACCCGCAGCATTTTGATTTTCTTTATCCACGGCCTACCCCAGCGCACAATTGTTTTACTCGCGACCCGACTTAACCCAACATTATTTCTTCTGGTGTGAAAAAATTCGTTCAATTTTCACAGTGTATTGAAATTAGTAATACACAATCACTTGACCTGGGTAAATGTTGTCGGTACTAACGGTCTGCACGACCCCTGTTTGAAGCTTTGCCAAAGTTAATGACCACGCCGGGAAGCGAACCTCGGCCCTCTTGCGCTCGAGCCAAGCATGCTACCACTACACTACGCGGTCATTGCAACAACTTCTTATGCCGGTATATGTGCACATGTATAGAAATCTTTTTTTGCTTTACATACACTTACGTGTACACATATCGACAAATGTCACAATAAACTTGAATAACATTAATTTAACTTTACGCCGACCGGATTTCCGAAATCTTGCTTACGTATTTACTTAAGTAATACTTAAGTAGAATTATTTAAGTCGACGGCTTAAGTAAATTGTTCGGTTTTCGAGCAAAAACAAATACACGCCAAAATTGAGTCCCTGTCATAACAACGAAGCGATAATTTTGTTTTATATAAAGTAAACATAATGAGACTACAATTTCAATTTGAACAAAGTTTAATATGCGTAAATTGTCTGCCTATAAATCATCAAATTTAGTCAGCGATTTAAGTATTTTGTACTCTTTAAGAAACAATAAATTAGCTAAATAAACACGTCAAATATAATACTTAATTATGAAGTCGTACTTAAGTAGAGTTTCAGAAACCTAGTAATTTATGTAAAATTTTGTCTAAATTTATCACATATCTGACCTATGTTCAATTTTAACTAAAGTTTCATGATTCGAACACAAATTTAAATTCAATCCTATTTGGTTTCGGTTCGACGACTTGTTTCGGTTCGAAGACTTTGTAATATTAAAACTTAATATGTTTTCAGAATTATGTTTAACTTAATAATAATAATCATAATAAACTATAAAATTATTGATTACAACAACGAATTACTTAATTATTTAAATTAATTTCAACAATTATTTTTGATTCTGGTTTCTACAATGAGCCCGCAAACTGCGATTCGAAGCCTGCTCCATTTCATAATCCTCGCTATTATTTATCATCAATCCGGTAAGTTTAACACGGATCGAGTTCAACGCAGATTGAGTTCAACTCTAAGTTACAACAGGGGTGGTAACTGCGGAAACACAACTTAGGGGTCAAAAGTCATATTTGGGATTTTTGTACAGGGGTCATTTTGCAGATCGCATCACCAGAGACACTCACCCACTTCGAAATTTTTACGGATCGAGACGCACTTCAACACTTTTTCAAAATCTTGGCTTCCCCCATGAGCTGCCGTAAAACTTTTAATAACTAAGAACAGGACGCGTAACAATAGCATATATACGCATATTCCTAAGCCTACGCCTAAACCTAATCAAAAGCATATGTAGTCGTAAGAATGAGCTTATACTTAAACGTAAGCCTAAACAAAAAAATAAAGTCTAAAGCTTAATCATACTCTATTGCGGTGCCGCAGAAAAACGTTCCGCCTCTGATGTTTACAGCGGCCAATATTTTTCACAATAGAGCGCTAAAAATGCAGACTGGCTTGAACTGACTTTGTATTGTATTTGCGCTCTCAACTTCAATTTTCAATAAGTCAGCCCTAGAAAACACATTGTGAGCTTCAGATAAAACGACTTGCATCGCTAAATAATCTGCAGCATAATCTGTACCATACAGAGACGACGTAATCAAGGATGCACCTCAAAATCATATATATCAGGTTTCAACCGGAATTCCTACAAAAATTCAATTCCTGTTCCTGTTCCTGCATTCAAAGATACTGGAACCGGATTTTTTACGGTTTGGTGCACGGAAAAATTTAGTTTCTGTTGAAACCCTGATATATACATATATATACACCCATAAATGTTTATATATATATAAAATTTATGTATATATCTGTAGACTGCAACATCGTTAGTAACAACAACAACAACAACACCAACAACAACAGCACCAACAACACCACCGCCAGCGTCCAACTGCGTGCAACTCCTTGCGGACTGCGAGAAACATTCGAATGTTTGACAATAATTGCAGAAGAAGCTGATTTGCGCAATTTATACATCGGACGCATTCATCGCTCGCGTGATTTCAGACATAACGTAAGCTTGGCAAACCTGATGAGCTACGTAGAACATTTTCAACCGAAGTTGAACTCAACTGTTCAAAAGTTTAATTTCCAGTCGAATGCACAGTACCTAATTTCGATGATTCTAAGCGTAACTTTTCACACCAATTGATAGGACTCTAACAGAGCATACACACGATATACTACATTTTACCACAAAATGAGACAACCGGATACTGCAAATAACACAACCGGAACACTGAAAGAAAACAAAAACTACCAAAGACATTTCATCCGAATTGGTTCCGGGATATCAAATGGATACATAATTGAAAAATAAACGTCTAAAATAGTTAAGTATAGTGGAATATCTGTAGTAAGCATAAAATCCACGTTGTATTACAGAAAAACTAACAATAAATTATTCGTTAATACTCAATCAACGCTTTCGCAGTAAAAAGTACCAGAACGAAACTTCTGTATTTGCTGGCAGCATCGCACCTGTTTTAGTTCCAAGTTCCCGTTGCCAAAAAACGCCAATAAGACTAAAACTTAACTTTCCATGGTGTTCAGCACCTTTTTTCACCACATACTTAGGCGTAGGAAAACGATTATCTGCCTAACCCTAAACCTTAGTCCAAATGTTGTCTTGGCCTGATCCTGAGCGTAAACAGCCTTACCTTTAAATATCGGGGGGGAAACGTGTGTACAACAGCCACTTTTCACACTGAAACCGAATCCTAAGCTTTAGTCATTTCTTTGCCATGGCCTGATCCTAAGCCTAAACGAAACCCGAACCATTTCTTCGCCATGGCCTGATCAATGAGCCTAAACCAAAACCTACGCCTTAACTTTAAATATGTGTGGGGGGCGGGCGGAATGTGTGTACAAGAGGCGGAATGTGTGTACAAGAGGCGGAATGTGTGTACAAGAGGCGGAATGTGTGTACAAGAGGCGGAATGTGTGTACAAGAGGCGGAATGTGTGTACAAGAGGCGGAATGTGTGTACAAGAGGCGGAATGTGTGTACAAGAGGCGGAATGTGTGTACAAGAGGCGGAATGTGTGTACAAGAGGGGCAAGAGGCGGAATGTGTGTACAGAGAGGGGGAATGTGTGTACAAGAGGCGGAATGTGTGTAAAGAGGCGGAATGTGTGTACAAGAGGCGGAATGTGTGTACAAGAGGCGGAATGTGTGTACAAGAGGCGGAATGTGTGTACAAGAGGCGGAATGTGTGTACAAGAGGCGGAATGTGTGTACAAGAGGCGGAATGTGTGTACAAGAGGAGGAATGTGTGTACAAGAGGCGGAATGTGTGTACAAGAGGCGGAATGTGTGTACAAGAGGCGGAATGTGTGTACAAGAGGCGGAATGTGTGTACAAGAGGCGGAATGTGTGTACAAGAGCCACGTTTGACATTTAAGGCGTGTCCCAAATTCAGTCGTGCAGTTGACTGCATCAATGCAAAACATGCAACAACAAATTGTTCAATGCAATCAAATCTGGTTTATTTTGTGCACTTTTTGTACCGATTGGAATGCAACGCGCCGCTGTACGACGCCGTCGAACGCCACCAACCTTGTTTGCGAGCAACAATTCGACGCAATTATTTTCGCAAATGTGTCACCGATTTCAGCCAACTCAACACTGTCCTGTCGTTAGGTATTGATATGTCAGGGCTTCAACTGGGAATTCGTGTTCCGGCTGGAATTTGTGTCAAACTTCAATTTCTGTTCCTGTTCCGGTTACTGCATTCAACCATATGCAGAAACTGGAATTTTTACGGTTTTGTGTGCAAATTATTCATAATCATTTAAATATTGGAAACGTTGTCTGTGAAAAAATTGTTAAGAGTGTTTTTGCAATTAGTTCAATTCTGTTAATAAACTGCTTCTGATGTACTTTCGCAAAACACGATGAAAAATAGCTGAAAATTTACTTTCGCCATTTCCGGCCAGTTTTCTAAAAAGCCCAACAGTTTTTAGGTGATGTAAATTGTTTCAAATTCCGGTTCATGTTCCATGTTACGATTCCTGCAAACAAATTCAATTCCAGTTCCGGCAAAAGTTAGTCCCTGTTGAAACCCTGATATTATATTTCGATAGAAAACACTAACAGCCTCTACGGCCCGGATTCTCAACTGTATGTAGCATCTATCGCCAGTTAATGATAACTTTTCAAAAGAGCCAACAGCGGCAGCTACTAACCAGGCTTACGGAGTAGGACCAATGAAATGCGAAAAATATGCCATTACGTTAAAGTTACCCATGCACTGGTTCGAAATTTACAGAACCTATCATCAACTGGTAATAGGTGGTACACACATTTCAAAAATCGGCGTCACCGTAGATTATTCCGGGGGGGGGGGGGGGAATGCACAAAGTTGACTTTTTCCGCGGTGGGAAAATGCATGGCAATTTGAAATCAGCCAAGTTATGTCAGCCTCACACAGCGTTCGTGGTTACATGCTTGAATTGCAATTGACGAACGAGTCTTTAACGTCATAGTCATGACGTCAAACTTGAGTTCAAATTAGCTCGAACGTCTTTTACAACAGATTTGTACTGCGTATACGCGTAATAATTGTTAAACACTGCGCATTGTGGCAAACTCGACAATGATTGGTTCCGGTGCGAGTCTCGTTGTTTTTTATAGCCAATAAGATTCCAGGCTCGTTTATCAGCCTTCTTGCGGACGGAATCCAGCCGGACATGTGCGCGTTGGTCGACCGGCTGTACCGGTACGGTCAATGCATGGAAGTCTCTTTGCGTCACGTTTGTTTGACTCGGGATCCGGCATCGTTGGAAGTTGTCGAATACTTTCAAGACATTGTCAACATCGCTTACAAACGAAACAAATGTGAACTTCGGGTGACAAAACAGCACAAAGTATCGCAACGAGCATCGGTCAGCCAAACGCCGTCAAGCGTCGACTTCAACCAGGGACGAACCTCAACTGATATTGTGGGGTCACCAGAAGTGGTACCCACGGGCCGTATATCCAACATCGACCACCGTAACCAAGGTAACATGGTAACAAACCGGTCACATTACAGCAACAACAACAACTCCAACAGTGAGCAAATCTCCAGCAACGCTGTGAAGCCTCAATTGACGACAAGCGACGCGTTCAAGTTGCTTCCGGTCGCCAATAATCCAAGCCAGTTAGCGACGAATATTAAGATACCAAAACGCCATCGTGGATCATGGCGTCGTCGACCGATAACAGCGGCAACATCAACACAACAGGAAACTAGACATCGGTCAGAAGCATCAAAGACGGCGGCAAGATATCGACCGTCAACGACGGCGACATCAAACGAAAAAACAACAAACGCCCGCGGTGACCGCCGTCAACCGTCTCCTGGATCAAAACAACGCCGCTCGTGGTTTCGATCGGAAGTCAACGCCGCGATGACACCACGAAAACTGATTCCGATCGCCGTTCAGTCGTTTCCCAGGTCGCCGTTGTCGCTGTCGCAAACAACAAACAACTCAGAACTGGTTCAATCGACCGCGTATCGACCAAGCATACGACCCGAGTTCTCAGTTCACTATTCGCAACCAGGTACTTAAGTCAGCATATTACCGATGGCAGTCATTTATAACAATTTAATATCGAAGTTATGTTACACCTTTCAGCGATAAATATTCAGCAATGTACAATACCGGAGACAGATGTCGATTTTTTCCGGAACCGGATATCCGATTGCACCTGGAACGTCAAGTAACAGTTTTTTTCATAGCACCGAATTAATGGTATTGTAAGCTGGCAAATTACGTACCAGCTCGCTATTTTGATATAACCCAGGCCACCATGGACTATTTAGCAAATAGTAAGATAACCACGATTTTTTTATTTTCCAGAGTGACCCAAATTTCTACCAGCCTGCCGAGTATTCGCCCGATAGGCCGGGCCAGAGGCGAGTCCACCCTTGCTAGCTGTAAACCAACAGTTCGTATCTCAAGCTTAAAAATTTCCTCAGCCCGTGTTTGCTCCAATAAGGTTCGTTTTTTGACGTTCCCATGACCTCTCCTGATCGTTTCACGCCTAAATTTGAATTTAAAAAATTCGATTTTTAAGGTCCCAAGATCCTCCTGGGACCCAAAAAAAAGTTTTGTTAAAAAGTTTGACAAGTTATAAATCAATCGATGCAGCTTGCAGAGCTGAGTTCAGTGGTGTTAATTTTTTCACAATCAGACGATTGGCTAACGAGTGCTGCCAAATAACTGATTTGGCGCGCTGCCAACGATTTGGAACGGCGCCAAATCAGCTATATGACTATAATTCGTTAACCAATCGTTTGATTTTGAACAATTTAACACCACTAGACTCAGCTCTGTAAACTGCTTCGAATGGTGCATAATTTGTCATAATTTGTCAAACTTTTTACAAAAACTTTTTTGAGTCACAAGGAGGCGACCTCGGGTCCTTAAAAATCGAATTTTTCAAAAACTCAAATTTAGTCGTGAAATGACGCGGGCTGGGGGGGGCATAACGAAAAAGACCCCTAATGTATATATTATATCTACTTATTTGTAGACATTTTACAACAACAACTCAATCAAAACCGACACCGGAAACGAAAACCACCTCAACGGACTGGCAAACAACTCTCCGTTCCGGTTTCTAACATCCGCTCAAATATCAACAATAAAGAGCCATACGTTCATGAAACGGAAAAAACAACAACAAAACAACATTCGCCTCCAAAACAACACATTCAATGTTCAATAGAACAAACATTTCACTGTCTTGAGCCAGAAGACGGCAGCGGACAGGTAAATAAAATCTAATAAAACTCAATATAATGACTTAGCTAATAATTCACATTGCCAATTGATGATTGGCTGCGTTGAACACGACATCCAGAAGACCGTGAGTAAACGCGGACCGGGTAAGAAATTCCGGTCAATGTATAGAACAGGGGCGAAACAGTAGTATAAACGTATTCCTAAGCCTAAGCTTAAATTTACGCCTAAATCTACGAATGAGCTTATACCTAAGCCTAAGCAACAAATAACACTTTAAACCACTTTGTTTAAAATCTTGCCTTCCCCAATGAGTTGAAGTAAAACATTTAATAACTAAGAACAGGACCGTAACAATAGTATTAGCACATTCGTAAGCCTAAGCCTAAACCTAAACAAAAGCATATATATAGTCGTAAGAATGAGCGTATACCTAAACCTAAGCCTAATCAAAAAATATACTCGAAAGCTTTAGCTTACTCTATTCCAGTCCCATAGAAAAACGTTCCGCACCTGATCTTTACATGGACCGAAATTTCTGACGTGACCATATCCGCAGTGTAAAAAATTCTAAAGCACTGGTTAACATTTGTTAATCTTCAGCCACATGAAACTTTGACATTCCGTAAAACTATCTGAACGAAAGTTTCCTGTAACAGTCGAAAAACTCCTAAAACCGCAAGGAGTAAAAGTCACAACGAGAAAGGGTTTGACCCCCTGTGTCCACTGGATCAGATGCGATCCTACAACCGCACGACAAATATTTCTGATTATTTCAGGACACAATGGATACATTCATAAAAGCATTTCGTGAAGAAACTGAGCTGATTCGAGTTGCTCAACTCGCACACAAGACGTGTCCGTATTTCTATGGCTATTGGCGATGTGTTCGACAAGTTGAAAACAAACACAAATGCGACGCGACAAGACCACTTGATAGGTTAGTCAGAACGCACGCAACACAGACAAACACTCACGCAACAGCGACCGGATATTAATTTACCCGACACCGGAATCAGCGAACCCGCATTTCGTAACCGGATACGCATGTCGCTTTTTTTCTCCGATAGACACGCGCAAACATATGTCACCCCTAGAAAAATACAGAGGTGTCGCTCTCACCCCCCATAAAACTCCATCAAACCTAACAACGTTCAGTGGAAGGATTAAACACATGAGATAATGCAAGAAACTCACTGGTTTATTGATCGCTTCGCTCGCGAGGGGGTTTGCAAACTACTCTGTCTTGCTTTTAGCTCTTGGTTTCTTAGGCAATGGTTGGATTCCTTATCACATCTGATACACTGTCTGTTTTGCGGTTCGTTGCACCTGTATTTGACACTTTTTGAAAATATCAATTCACGAATTTCTAATGGGGGTCGCCACCGATATCGTTTTTAAATCCACCCCTGTTATAAGACAACCACCAATCAGCAGCTTGTTTCACAATAAGAACAAATAGAATTAATGCTGAGTTCACGATACCTTTTTTTTGATTGGCCATCAAACGCTTCGGCGATAATGTATATTCCCCGGAGACATCAAAAGCGCTCAATGGCGGTCATTGGTTGGTCCGGCCCGGCACCACGAACCGGACCGCATAACATGGGCCCGAACCACTTGCAGTCCTTACTGGACCGAGCCAGAAGTGCAAGCAGCAGTATTATTAATCGTAACCTGTTGTGTTGTGAACTATTGCAATTATTTTATAGCTTTGATCTGCGGATCATACCCTTGTCGAAGTAAATTATTTCGATTTTGCGTTCTCAGCAAGAACCAAAATATCATTTCCCACCGATTTCTCGCAGCCAAATTTTTTGCCAATTTTAATCTATGAACACCACAGCGCAGTAACCTTTCAAATGACACACACACGTATAAGCAAACTTCTAGCAGTTATACGAGTCGGACTAGAACCGTAACAAGCAATCCCACCCTTGGTTGGGTCTGGATCAGACTTATCTTCAAAATAGTCAAACGCTTAACAGTCTGATACAGCAACCACTGAGCCACTCTGACCACCGAGTCAGCTGCATGCAACTTGCGCTTAAGGTATGTATACACGTATTATATCAACCAGCATACACCATACATTATACATTCAACTGTACAGGATCATGTCGATACTTGGCGATCTCAACTGCGATCCTGGTCTGTATCAATTGCTATTTTCAAATCAAGCGTGTTTGCGTTCTTCACGCGTCAACGCTGGACTGCAAACGTGCAAAGTGATCCCGGAACAAATTGGTGACGCAAGCCACGTGATGGGTAAAGTCTACGGGTGGCGGCTATAGTTTTGGCGACCGTCGGGCCGCCGGCGCAGTCCGTTACCGTCCGTCGCCATGCCGGTATCGTACATGAAGCGCCACCCTAAGCCTACAGTGTAATTTTAAGGGCATTATGTACAAATGGCTACAGGACTGATTACCAGTTTGCTGCGCGGGTGCAAATGGAAATACAAAATACCGGAAATGAAAACCAGGAAAAATACCGGAACCGGAACGTGAAAAATACCTGTTACTGTATAAAATTCGTTTATAAGCAATTATTTTTGTGCATTTCAGGCTTCCAACAATTTAGGAGACACAAAATTAACCTTAATCCGTAATGTTATTTTGAGCAAATATATGTGTGTAATTATTTCCCACAGACCGTGTGATCTACTAGAAGTCGTCGCCCGACAACTTGTAATTCAAAATTTCATCGACTCGACAATTCGTCACCCGTCAGTATGTTCAGGCTTACGCTTAGGCTTAGGATTACGTTTAAGATTGTGAATAACACTTATTCATATGCTTCAGGACACCTGTTCCGCGACAAGTTGCCATTCGACGAATTGCCGTAGATTCTAGCGAATCATATTTATTTTCAGGCTCAATAGCGCACGGCGAAACAACTACACTTTGTCAAGTAATTCAATCTCTTGAAGATTTCAATCGATGCGTAAGTGGTCCGATCATTGCCGCGTGTGGCAATGCAGGCCACAGTCTCGTAAGCCGTGCTCACGAATTAACTCGACGGTTCCGTACAGAAAACAGCTGTACTCGCCAACAACAACAACAACATTCCAATAGCATTGAAGATCAACTCGCCATACAACAACAACAACACGCAATGACACTACTCACTGACGACGGTGACGGACAGCAGCATCATCATCATCAACAACAACAACAACAACAACAACAACAACAAAAACAACAACAAAAACAACAACAAAAACAACAACAAAAACAACAACAAAAACAACAACAAAAACAACAACAACAACAACAACAACAACAACAACAACAACAACAACAACAACAACAAAAACAACTCCAACATACATCAAATACATTAAATAAAACACAACACTCACTGACACCCACAAGTCCCGCTGGCACTGTGCCAAACTCAACCCAATTGGCGTCAAAACAGTCAGCAACTGTGACTCAAGTTGAATCTGAGCACAAATCGAACACTGGAATCTCTTCGTTGAGTTCAAATTCAACTGAAACCTGTCGCGCAGACCAACTGTACGGCTGTGGGGCGTCGCTCACCGATGTTACAAAGCTCGCCGAGCTACGAATTTCAAGTGTTTCCGATACGGTCGAATTTCGACGCCGCGCGTGTCCAGTGTTCAAAACAGCGATTTCATGCATCAATGTAAGACCACCGTCTACCCAGTCAAACCGAATTCGGATTCCGATTCTGATTCTGCAATCAATCGGATTCGGAATTCTAAAATTTTAATTTTAATCCTACCTACTCGTTGTCATACGTTGCATAAAAAATGTTGTATCATTTATCTATAGAATTGATTTCGATGAGAGTTAACTTATCAATAATTGATTGTTGTTTAGCTTTATAGAACCAGAAACCATCGCCAAGCGGTATAATACAGTTCCGTTTTGCATCCTGGCCAGCATCCAATGAATAGAAATGCGCCTAAAACATTATCTCGGCAAAATAATTTTGATTGGACGGACCGCCTATAATCTCGTCTCGATACGCTTCTGGCCAATTAGCGTTTTTCGTATCAATCCTTACTGGACCAATTGCATTGCGTTTCTTTCAAAGTTTCGTAAAATTCTTTAAAGTAATTGTTTTAGCAGTAATAACCTACGTTACTTTGGTACTTTCACACAGACCAAATGCGAAATATTTAAGCTTCGTGAAACCAGACCAACTTCAACCAACAATTAAGTGAATCAGGTTTACGCTAAGACGGCAACACAAAAGTTCGGTTTCGGATTATGGCAAAAATTTGCAGTTTGGATTAGGATTCGGTTGTGACAAAAGTCGAATCCAACAATGTTCGGCAATATATATTTATGCATTTGTAAACAATAAACATTTTAAATAACTTGTTACATCAATCAATATTTTTAGTTATTTCAGGTCACAAATTTCAGAACTGAGGTCGAGTGCGAAATAGTTGTGTTTGCAAAAAACGTAGATTTGCTGAAATAACCAACGTTATTCGTTTTGCAGGTCGAAAACCAGCGTTCAAATTGTATTAAGTTGCTATTCTGAGAAAAACATTAATATGTATGTCAGAAATTTTCAAAATGCAAGGCTCAGATTGGTATTCAGCGAATTAGCAAAGGATTCGGATTCGGTCCAATTGAGGATTCGGTGCCTTGCGATACAGATCTCTGACCATCCGCAGCCACGTTGCACCCCACGTCATCGATCGTTTCAAAATAAACTTTTAAACCAGAAACTTAGCAAAAAGTCCTTATTTACACGACAATATTTAATTGGTCAATGTTTCACGATATTTAATTGGTCAATATTTCACGATATTTAATTGGTCAATATTTCACGATATTTAATTGGTCAATATTTGACGATTTTTAATTGGTCAATGTTTCACGATATTTTATTGGTCAATGTTTCAGAAAGCAGGGGGCACAACGCATTGTGAAACGGCAGTATCAGCAGCTAAATTCCTAGAATTGCTGAACGGAATTGCATGCGATCGCAAACTGGAAACTTTACTCTATCAACACGGACAATGCATAACAACGGTGGTGTCAAAACCCGAATTCAGAGACTGTCTCAAAGACTACAAGGTATGAAATAGTGCTGCCCGTCATATATTTGGAACGCCACTTGGTGTGAAATAATGTTCACACCAGGATGCAACCGGAATTCCGGCTGCAACCAAGTTCATATGTATATTAATTCAACTTCCACAGTTCGTCTGTATATTAATTCAACTTCCACAGTTCGTATGTATGTTAATTCAACTTCCACAGTTCGTATGTATATTAATTCAACTTCCACAGTTCGTATGTATATTAATTCAACTTCCACAATATCATGCGTACACCAGGTACCTCTTTCGAGCATGCGGCGAGTATGAACACAATTAACCTTTTTTTTTGGCGTCACAGTTGATCACCACTCGCTCTCAAACAGTTACCAGATACACGCATACATGGTACTATCTCGAAGTTGAACTGAACGCTTCACTCCAGCTGGTCACCAATTTTAATTGTCGTCTTCATTTTTGTTCCAGGGTTCAATCGACCTCGAAGTTCTGTCGCCGCGTTCGTTCATCGAGAAAATATCGCAAACATCCGACCCTGAAATTTGTCAAGTTGCCGCGTTTTTGTCACACTACGAAGCGTGCAGCCGTGCGTTTGTGTCGGCCGTTTGCCAGCCTTCGTCAGCGCTGCGGGTGGTCGACTATTTTCACGGCCTGATCGCTCGATTTGTGGGCGCGTATCGTTGTCGGCCTCGGTCTCACGCGCAACAATCGCTCGAAGACATTACGACAATCAGCGCAAATGAACTCAGTTCATCAGTTGAGAAAATTTCAAAATCGTCATTGAAGGCACCGCAATCGCAGTTCAACTCGATTCACATCGAGCACAAAACAACACCAACAGCGCAGACAACAAAAACAACAACAACAACAACAACAACAACCACAACAGCAACAACAACAACAACAACAACAACAACAACAACAACAACAACAACAACAACAACAACAACAACAACAACAACAACAACAACAACAACCCTTGACCATGCATCCAAAATTGAAACCAACGCGAATATTCAAGGGTCCAATAAATTTTTCGAACGAATGTTAAACAAATCACTGGAGGTAGTCAGTTTGAGTAGGGTGGAGTTAAAAATCAAACTTTCGCCCAAAAACACAACAACAATCGAGATAATGCCTGGGTTTGTGAAACCCTACTTAAGTATCACTTGGTACTTAAGTACGTGCAAACTAATTACTTAGCCATTTTGTCGTTTTTAAAATCGTACTTAAGTTAAGTAAATACTTAAGCCGCAGACTAAATTTGACAGATTACAAATCGACCGTTCACGTATACAAACCTTGGTCCAATTGAAATTGCAGACTCGTCGTGCGTTCTTAATATAAATCAAAACTATACATTTTTTATTATGACAGTGGCTCACATTTGGCGTTTGCCTGTTTTTTCGAAAAGTTAAGTCAGCGAATTAAGTAACACCTTAACCATAGCTCAAGTAAATACTTAAGTAAGATTTTAGAAACCCAGCCAATAAGCAAAAAGCTCATGATGAACACACCAGAAAATAGCGCTAATTTCATTGCAATCTGTATTTTGATTTGCTACTAATTTAACTCTTTATCGCATAGAGTATATACTATGAACAACTAAAACACAAAATGAGCACACTAAACTCGATGTAGCACCAGTTCACCATACGCGAGCGCTCCTTACGACTCGAGCGACAAGCTCCTCTACAGTCGAGTGGTGATGTCATTAAACGTCACCCATCACCGCAGTCCATAATCGTAATTTGAAATAAGATCTCAGATAAAATAGAAAATATTCACAGCGAAAATGCTGGAAAAACTAGCATTTAACTCAGCGGCAACTATTCCACATTGGCTGGGTTACAGATACAATAGCTTAAGTCGATTTATGATTGGTCGATTTTTGACTTAAATCATAATATCGACTTTAATGTCAAGGTCGAACATTTCTGCGAATGCTCATTTCACAGCCGGCGGCAATTTCAGTAGTAAAATTTTGCATAATTTTCCTAAATTTATGCGTTTAGCGCGTTTCGATTGACTTTTGTCACAATTTTCATGAAAGAAATGGCCGAAATTTGGCACAAAATTAGCGTGAAACCCAACAACTTAACATTTTGTGCAGATATTGACTAAAATTAAAACTAATTAACCATCATTTTTACTACATAATCTCGCCTCAACTCCGGTTCCGGCAAGTTTCGTTGACCTCCGGCTCCGGTATTTTTCACCTCTGGTTGCACCCGGCTAAACGCTCAGCAATACTATTATTCCAGCAACGTCGATTAATATAGCACGCAGAAATGCTTACACTGAGAGCACATCTGTATTAAATTTCAACCTACAATAGAACAAGCGACCTGCAAAATGTCAACTTGAGTCAAAGAGTCAAAATCGAAACTTCAGTCGTATCTCTGCAACCCAGCCTTTGTCATTGCTGTTCTCCAGGTTTCATCGTCGCTATCTAAAGCTGGCCCTGAACGATCCGACATTGCAGAAGACGGCAATCGGTGGTGTGATCTGTATCAAACGTTTCATTGTATGACACCAATTGCAAATCTGACTGAATTGGACAGTTATCCCATTCGTTCATTTCAAGACGTGTCAACTTTTGCTTCACAAGCGTGTCCATATTTTGACGACTACAGATCATGTACAACCAGTGTCGAAATCGAACAGGTACAGCTATTATTACAGAATTCACCAGGGTACGTAGGCACTCATTCCATGCCTACAACCGGAACCTGCCTTCAACACAGAGCGCTCCTCAACGGAAACTGACCCTCAATCGGGACCTGCACTCAACGGGAACTGACCTTCAATCGGGACCTGCACTCAACCGGAACCTGTTCTGAACCAGTACCCGCCCTCAGCCGCGAGATTTGCCCTCAACCGGACCTGCCCTCAACCGAGACCTGCCCTCACCCAGGACCGGCGCTCACCCGTTGGACGCCATCATCCGTAACCTGTCGTCAACCGGGTCCACAAAACCAAAACTTTGCAGTAAGATTTAGTCCTAATATTGCGTTTCCGTTCGCTAGCTTTTTTCACTATGATAATGCATCGCGTAGCCGGCTGTCAGCAATTTCTCGATTCCGTCACTGGCCGTTCGTTCGGCCAAGTGAACAAGTAAAGTGCTTGGGTGAAACCCAAAAATTGAACGACGAATCGTCAACGACTCCAAATGAAATCCGAGAACTTGGGTTCACAAACCCATAACATGAAACACTAATGGATTTCAAACGAGCCGCCTATACATACGTAGTCCACTTCGAAATTGCAACAAATACCTACTGCATTATAAGCCCAACGGGGTTGCGCTATACTTTACTGCGCCGTACGCCGCTATCTGTTGCAGGGTGCAACCGGAATTCCGGTTCCGGCATTTTTCCACCTTCCGGTTCCGGTAAATTTTTACCGGATTTAAAAATTCCGGTATTATAATTTGGCCGTTTTCTTAACTTTGCTAATTTTTAGGAATCTCTTTTGAAAGCCACTTGTACTCCGAATATAAGCCATTGATGGTGGATTTCACTTCAGTCGATGATGAAAATCTAAAATACAACAAATATAATAAATACCTACGTTCGACTAAGGTTATTTCACAAATAATAGAGCAAAAAATAAGATTAAAATGAAATTTTTGGTGAAATGTATTTTTCAAATTCCGGTTCCGGTTCCGGTAAATTGTAATTCCGGTTGCACCCCGATCTGTTGCTAAACAAAAATATAGGTATTTGGCGGCGTGCGGCAATTTATAAAAACATTTTATCTTGCCGACCACCGGCAGTGCGGCGAAGTATAGTGCAACCTTAAATCACACGTTCACGCGGCCTGTAGGTGTAAGTTTTGACTGAAAACATTTTCAGAAAAAACTTGCAACACTACAAAATGACCGCTGCGCGTTCGCGTTGCAATGAATCATGCACGCGTTTAGACAAGAGTATGCAACTGGGTACATTCTGTGCACAAAACAATCGACTCTGCGCGCGTTGCGTTTCTGTTGGACGCCCTCTGATTTACAAGGGGGGGTTAATTTGTAAAAAGAGAAATTCCAAAGATAGCAAAAATGTTCCGCTTATATTATTAAAAACTAAGCCCCCCCCCCCCCCAGTTAGCGGAGAAATACGGCGAAAACACAACGCGCGCTGGTACATTTCGTACCATGTAAATCCCGCCTTGTTACATACTCGTGTCTCACAACATGCTATATCAATTCTCGCACGTATGAATAGCACGGCCGAAGCAGCCACACCCGTTCCCCCATTTGGTGACCCCGCCCCTAAAGGGGACCCCAGCCCAACCGGTTGAACCAAAAACCACCGACTCAGTTTTTTTTAAATGCGTCTGGCTTCTTGCTCGCTTTGCTCGCGAGTTTGGGATCCCTCACACCTTGGAGTTTGCGTGGAACCCCCACCCCCGCCCGCTGTCCGCTCCGGCACTGACGAATAGCGCTTTATTATCATAAACAGGACTGTCAAGCGAACGCTCCACTAGACGGACTTCTAATGATAATGGCGGATCTGACGTGTGACAAGCGGCTTCAGCAACTGCTCAGCGCAAATCAAGTTTGCATTCGTAGCATAATGGAAACTGTGGATTTTGATCATTGTACCAAAGTCCTGCCAGCGGATTTAATGGACGCACAGAAGCTGTTAACTCGGCTGACACAAGGTACAGCATTTGCCGTACATTTAGACAAAAATAAGCCATCAGGATTCAACTGGATATCCGGCTCGGCTCCGGAAAACCAAAATCGATATTTGGCTCCACAGCTCCGGTATTACAGTCCGCCGGATATTAATTCTGCAAACGGTCGAAAAACCACTGAATTGCATAATTTACGTTCAACGAATATCGCGGAATCGGAATTTCCACATTTTAAGTTTAGGCCTACTTGGTGTGATATGTTGCATAAAAAAATCTGCATTATTTGTCTATTAAATTGTTTTCAATGAGTAGTTAACTTATCAATAATTGATTGTAGTTTAGTTTTACAGAGCCAAAAATGATTGCCAATTTGTTAATGCGACGTTTTTGAGAACTGTTGCCGGCCAACAGACACCATAAATCAATGTTATGCTTGTTAATACCAATTATCCGTATAGTCACAAAATTTGTAGTCCCGAATCCGATTCCGGTATAATCCAGTTCCGCTTTGCACCCTGCGACTCATGTGTTATTAAATTGGATTTTGCAGGTTTATGCAATCAATCGGGTATGCAACAGTCAAGAATTTATACATTTACCCTGATAATTACTAATGTTAATAATATAGTTTTGTCGGTTCAATTAGTAAATTTCAGAACCATGTATGTATATACACTAAATATATATACAGTTCCGGCTTCGGGAACTGCACGAACCGGATATTGATGAAAATCATCCGGCTCCGGCATTTTTTGGTATCCGGTTGAACCCTGAGACATGCTGCTTTTGAAAATTAAAAACAAAATAATAAATATATTATAAGTTGCTTTTATTTAGCTTTTCGGCATCGAAAAGTTTAGCAACATTGCCACCAATGAACACATACCATACCAAGCTTATATATACACCCGTAGCCAACTAAATACCGAAGCATAAGGTATAAATATTCTTAATCAACTCTACTGTCGGATTTTTCCCACAAATAAACAATTTACTAGTCATTTGTTTCCGCACCTGTGACTCGGGCCAAACCCTGATTTATGTCACAGTGGCGTACCCACAAATTGGAATTATTCGTCACCAAAACACGACAAAATTATTAGCTTGTAAAAATAGAATTAGCCAACGTGTTTACATTCTACAACAAAACAACGCATTTACCTAACAAACAAAGTTTCCAATCAAAAAAGTTCCGGTGCTCCGTAGCTGTCGTGTGTAGCAGTTATCCGACTGAAAAACATTCCGTCAACATCCCAATGTAAATGTAATTCCGTTCCCGGTTAGTAATCCCGATTCAAAACCAGTTCCAATTCCCGTTCCAAACTCTGTTTCGTTTCGTACTCGACAGCCTGTGTCCGTATCGTCAACTGAGTGCAGCTCCTACCACCCGTTAGAAGACAGCTGTAGTAACTTTCGAATCAGTGAATCCGGTGAGATTCGCAACTCGCTACATTTTCACATTTGATTTGCTCGACTTCTGTGTTATAAGTTTAAGATGATGAACGATAGAAGTTTGTGAGTTTGAAAACCGATCACTTTTAAAATAGCGACCACGGTGACGATTTCAGGCGAAGACCGAATGCTGTGTGACGTCATCGTGGCGTTGTCACAATTTGAATCTTGTGCTCAACGTCCATTCATAAATTTATGCGGTCGATCAAGCGTGAACGCACGTGCGCTCATTGTATACTCACGTGACAAGCTCACAACGCTCAGCGATGCTTATAACTGCACCCGAATATCACCATCATTCTTAAGCAGTCACGCATTAACATCGCCAAAAATCAACAAAACAACAACAACAACAACAACCAACCAAATTCATCCAAACGACAAACAGCCAAACAACGGACTCCAACGGCTGTTTACAGGAATACTCGATAACGAATTAATCGCTGGCAACTACAGCTGGTGCCAAGTACGCGCACGATTGGCTGTTGTACATTTGGTCGCAGCGGTTTTTCTATCGAATAGTAATTCATCGAACCCGGATAGTCAATTTTTTACAGTAACCGGATGTTGACCGGATATAGCATCTAAATATCGTGCACTGTTTGAACTGTTTCATTCCCGCAGCTTAGCATTAGATTGCTAGTTTAATCTCGTGTGGAAAGTTTCTTGACTTGCAAATTAAAATGCAATCGCAAGCAAACTGTATACAATATCCAGTTTTAACAAACAGATTCAAAATACGCATGTCCACAATCGAAAATCTCCAGTATCCGGTTTGGTTTACACCGGACATCACAGTGTCGAATATAAATGTCGGTTGTTTTGTTGCCGGATACTAAACTTGATATCCGATAGCATTCGAATTCCTCCCTGATATCCGACACAATTCAAATTCCTCCGTTTAAGGTTAAGGTAGCGGTTCCAAGACATGCATTATTTTACATTTTCGATTTAAATTTAGCCAAAAATCGCCCGTACTTAAATAGCGTTAAAACGAAACTTTTCGGTAACAACTATTTTTGTTTTCCAGTTCCAGCTCTGGCATTGTTTAAGTTTCCGGTTCCGGTATTTTATAATATATTTTTTTAGATCATAGCAACAGCGAGCGACGGCAGCAATCTACTAACACAGCGTGCAATTAGTGAAATCGATAAACTTCACAAATCAATACTGTTTGAATTAACAACAACTGGACGACGAACAACGCCATCGTACATTGACATTTGTAAGTTGTCGTTCGACTAATAAGCACCGATTCAAAGCAGGGTGGGTCGGTATCCACGATTTGACCGAATCCGAACCTTTGTTGCCACCCTGATTCAAAGGCGTAAGTTTCGGCCGGAAACCATTCCATTTTAGTAAAACTTGCAGCTGCAAAAAAAACTTGCACGTGTATCTGTTGCGCGAATCATCGCTCATTTTCACAGTCAAGATTTATTTGTGAAATATAAGCTGCACAAGGTTTGTTTTCGCGCAAAACCGGCATCAGTTGGGCATTATAGCATACCTGTACCGAAAATGTTCCTCTATACATAAGTTAGCATAACTCTTACTAACTCGAACTAACTCAAAATTGGCACCTTGCAGTCGCAAGTTCCCAGATACACAGTGACGATGCCGTGATTTCGTCCAAAACGCCTGTGCTCTATTGCACACAGCATTGTGCGATTTTTCGTATTATTTTATTATCTATATAATTAAAGCTGACACACACCACATACGTACGTATTTTGGGCAAGTTTCCAGCCTACTTTGTTTACAATAGTTTCATAGCATATAAATAGGATTGTTCATAATTAGAAAATTTGCATACAGATTTTTTATAAAGTTGGACGACTAGTATTTTTATTACCAATACTTAACATGATCTTAAACTTTCCTCAGTTCCTTTCGCGGAAGGTACATACAACCCCGGTGTAACCCACCCCACCCCCCTTGCAGACTAATATATTCACATTTAAGACAGCGGTCTAATCCGATCCCTCAACTGTTCAGTGTGTGAAACGGCTTCAGTATCAACGCTTCTCGAGTTGGTATTTGCACTAAAACAACAATCGACACCAGGTCTGTTCACATGGCCAGTAACTATTATTGGACGCCGGTCACTGAGTTTGGTTTCATCGTTCGGACGCATTAACAACAACAACAACAACAACAACAACAACAACAACAACAACAACAACAACAACAACTCCAACAACGAACAAGGTAAAACACATACACATGCACGATAACTACATCGCTTAAAGTCTGCCCCGTTGAACCAAAGGTTGCGCTATACTTCATTGTGCCTCACGACCCCGCCACCCGCCGCTACGAGTTGCCAACAAAAATATAGGCAAAATCTATTTGCTGCTTGGCGTGTGCACTGGATCGGGTCAAGTATAGCGCAATCCTAATGGAGAATATTTACTTAATACCACACCCGAAACAGTCACATTTTTGTAAAATTTTATTTTTCAGCTGCGAAAATGGTGGGGTTATACGCACAGTCGATGATGACTCTACAGACGCGAGAATCAGCAAGTTCCGCGTAGTTGCATGATGCAAAATGTACCAGCGCGCGTTGCGTTTTTGCCTGACTCCGCCTTATTTTCAAGGTGGACTAAAACCGATTGGCCAGTGCATACGTAATGCCGATTCCATTTGTACAATAACATTTCAGCTTAGCTCGTTGTATATTTTTCCAGGCGACACAATCGATTCAGTATCCGGCTGGTTACACAATTACTATTTGCCAAACACACCGGATGCTCTCAAATGGCAAAAATCATACATAGCATTTATTAAACAACACAAAAATCACGTTTCCGCAGTGGATGTGACTGGTACGTTTTTAGAAACAGGGGTGTACGCTGGGTGGGCGAACAATTTCAACTTCGCGTTTTAAATCTCGTTAAAATCCAAATATCAGATGACTTTACGTGTCTTTCGTTTGTATTTGAAAAAATTAATTGAAATGAACTGTTGCCATCAATTACGACCGTTCATGGTTGACCGGATTTAAGCTTTTGCGCTTATGATGTAATGCAGTAATTCTATCAGCTCATTAATAATCGTGATAATCGTGTATTAAAATTAAAACTGGCATATGTTCGGTAAAATTGAAAAATAAGAATCAGCATCCGTACCGGCATCGGCACATGACTAATTTTAGCTGGAAAAACAAGTTATATACCCACCTGAAACGAATATTTAAGGTCCACCTGTGCCGAATAAATCATGGACCCCAAAGTTCTTGTATTTCAGTTTGCCGTATATGCTTACATATTAAAGCTGGAATGCCCCACATACGTAATTTGGGCAACTTTCCAGCATTACTTGTTTGCAATGATTTGTTTGAGTATAATGAGTGATTGTTCTATGAAAAAATCTGCATGCAGATTTTTGTGCATTCGCGGCTGACAAGCATATTATTTAAAAAAGATGGAACACACCACATACGTATTTTGGGCACCATTCCAGCTCAGTAAAAAACATGCTTTTAACAAACAGGTATATAAGATCGTTCATCACTCTCGATTTTGAATGCCAAACAGGTGTCGTAATAGTAAGCGATACTTTACCAAGAATATTCCAATACAGTATTTATGCATGTAATATAATACGTAGTAACACTATAAACAATCAGATATAAAATTAAGACTAGTTAGCTAAACACATGGAAAAACTATAGGAGTTAAAATATGCTGGCACGAAGACCTGTGCTACTCGTCATTAATGGGTTAAGCACTGTTTAAGTGAATAAATAGACAAGAGTTATCCTCAAAACGATGCACTCTTCCTATTGGTGCCAGTCATTGTTTACAGGCGTTTGCCGTAATCAATTGCTTCAATCGCGTGTTCCATCACAACACTACAGACGAATGTCTCGACTATTTTGGCCAGTTGGGGCTCAGATTGAATTTACCGTTGAAAATATTCCATCGCTCAACGATCCGAACGGTATGATGGGTGGTTGTGCGGGGGTTCAGGCGGTACCTACTTGAAACGATGCGACGCAAGTTATACGTGCTTAAACGTTTATATATTTTTCTGAATGGAAGAAGGGATTTGAGTTGAATATCAAGAGAACAACCCTACGCCAGCGAGTACATTTATAGTTAGAAAGCGTCGACGGAACGAGAGCTTCAAAGCATTTCAAGTTTATAAAACATAAATATTCAGAGATCGACCGCATATTATTTTTACCGGATACCGGAACTGGATAGTGAATTTTTTACGGAACCGGATAGTAAATTCTTGACGGAACCCAATATTAACCGGATATACCATCTAAATTTGAATAATATTGGTATATATGTATGTATATATAGTATTTCAGTAGTGCAAATGTATATGTTTACTGAATTAAAATTAATTTTTTCCTTCGATTTTTCATTTTACTCACTGCCAAGAACTTAACGCTTTTTAACTGACCCGGATACACAGTCGCTGCAAAATGTCCAGTATTTGAACATGTAAAAAGCTGTTTGATGTTTATTACCGCAAATATCCGGTACGTTTATACCGGATGTCGGTTCATCGTCGTGTCTATATCTATACTGTTAACGCCACACGTAAGTGTATGTAAAAAACCTGTATTATTTATGGAATACATTCAAGTACTGTTTATAGTTTGAGATTGCATACGTGAAATGAAAGCGTTTGAAAAATCCCATTGTACTTTAGCAAACTTTCACATATGTGCAACTACGTCTGCCAGTATATTATTTATATTTGCAGTAATTCCAATTCTACAACGCATTGTACCGACAATTTCAAGCTTTGACTACATCCTGGATGGAAGTATTGTATTTTGGTTCGATTCATTCACAACTTTTCTCAAAGATTTGACCGCGTTGCCAATCGACGCGTCATTCATACATCGTGACGGCCAGCTACGTCAAATAATCCAACAATGGTTATCAATGAACTCATTCAAGCAACACTCGTGTGATATTTTGTGGGACAATAAACAAGGTTAGCAACAAACATATATACATGCACACATATATATATGTGTGTGTGAGTGTGCGTATTTCTATACATACACGTATGTGTACCAGGGTTGCACAGGAATTCCTGTTCCGACATCGCTGAACGCAACGCAGAAACCGGAATTATTAAGGTGTTCAGCCAAATAAATTAAACATTACAGTAGTTTGCAGCTGACAAATTACTAGTTCGAAATGACGAAAAATTAGCTTAAGGTACGTTTTGTACTAGGTTACTAAAAAGTATAACAGTATTCGATGATTAAAATTCTCTTAAATGACAATTCCTAATCATTTCAATATCGGAAACGTTATCTTTCAAAAAACTGTTATTTCGAAATGAATGTTTTTGCAATTAGTTCAATTTTGTTAATAAAATACTTCTGATGTGTTTTCGCAAAACTTAATGATGAAATAGCTGAAAATTTGCTACGCCATTTTTGGCAAATTTTCTAAAAAGTCCAACAGTAATTCGGTGGTGAAAATTTTTTCAAATTCCGGTTCATGTTCCTGTTACGGTTCCTGCAAAGAAATTCACAATTCCAGTTCATGTTCCGCCAAGCATTAGTTCCTGTTGAAACCCTGGTATTTAGCAGGTAAATCCAATCGAACTCTTCACCATCCGATTTTGCTATAAATCTGGTATTGGTTCCCAAAATTTCCTTTCCAAGTACGTTTGACTTCCGATTGCACGGCTGATTCCCGGTTATATATTATGATTACCGGAACCAAAACCGGAACATGAAAAATACATGCCACCGAAAAACTCATTTTAATTTTCTTTTTTGCAATATTATTGGTGAATATCTTAATTTCCACCGACCGAATTTTTATACCGAAATTTTTAATTCCGGTAAAAATTTACCGGAACCGGAAGGTGAAAAAATGCGGGAACTGGAACCGAAATTCTGGTTGCACCCGGATACAGGCTTAGCCTTACGAACAGAGTACGCCGTTTTCTACGCCTAAGCGTAAATGTGGGTTTTGTACAGAGTGCAATTGGAATTAAACAATACCGTAACCAAAACTGAAAAGTAAACATAAGGCCTGATTTTCTAACCGAAACAGGACAGTACAAAATCACTGTTACCAAAAACTAGTTTTATTGCACAACTGTCTTATATATTTTCTTCCTTGTTTCAGAATCCATCTTAGCATTACGTTTCCGAGCTGCAATAGAAGCACGTCCCCGGACCCCCAACTCAAGCCAAACTCATCAAAACCCCACCCCTCAACCAATACAATCCCGTCAAAAGACGATTCACTCATCAGCCGAACAACATCCAATCCTGCTCGCGGACTGGGTACAAATCTACAGTTCAATTGAGCAAGCAATCGCTCGTGACACTTCGCTTACTCCGTTGAATATTTCAATCTATATCAATCCGTTTGAATACAAGTTGAGCCCTTGCTATAGACCTTGGCCCTCACAACGAGGACGGGTCTCAACTGCTACCAGCTCCGACGGCGCAGACTCGCGAACCCATGAAACAAACACTAAATTTGACGATTCAAATTTGAACAACGCGCCTGCTGCTGTTCTTAAATTTGAGTCTGAACAACAACAATTTGCACCAGGCTATGATTTGGCAAAATATTCATCCAACGCCAGCAAGAAGAACAAGAACAAGAACAACAACAACAACAACGACGACGACAAAAATAACAACAACGATGACGACAACGGAAATAACAACGAAAATAACAACGGAAACAACAAGAACAACAACAATGATAATAACAACAAAGTAGTTGTTTTGGACTTTGGTTCGCGTGAAAACCTTTTTGAGTTGAATTCAAATCCAACGTCAGATTTGATTTCAGACAGCGATGACTATACAGACATTCAAGATCTGCTCAATATACAACGCGACAGTTTGTGAACCATAATGAATTTGAACTGTTTGTTTGGCTTCCTGTTCGAATAGCCATAGTAGTAATTTTGAGGACAGGCGAGAAAAATGAACACTCTTCATAGCGTGGGCACATTTTTACATTTCCCCGCAAGGAAAAACTCTACCCCGCACATTGAAAATTTATTCCACCTGCGTCGGCAGGAGGATGCAGAATTTCTGACTCCGCCCCCCCGAAGTTTCAGGGGACTGTATGCAAAACTATACAGAAAATTACCTTAGACCAATTAGAAATTGCCCTGATTAGCAGTTTATCCAGTACATAAATATACCAACCTGTTTTGTGATTTCGCTAGACGTCAATACGCTATGATTTTGCGTGGCTAAGGGCCAAAATACTTATACACCTTAACATTCTACGGATAATATAGTTTTTGAAAATCCGTTTGGTTTGGGTTATCTGTCGCCAGGCTATATCTTTAGAATACAAAACGATCATTAGAATGTTAAATTTTCCATTATGCAATGCTTCAGCGACACAAAAACTCTTTGCAATATAAACTTTACGTAAATAATGTGTTAATTTTTTTTAAAAAAATGACCTTTTCGTAGTGGCATAGAATTATTTGAGCTTTTTCTTGCCCTCAGACCATACGTCATATCGTCAGCCAAACACCCCCCATTCATACAAAATATCTACCCCTAAAACACACAGTCATTGGTTGTTCTGTGTCACCACCGATGGCAATCGTTGCATGTATTCTCAAATGTATGTCGCATCTATTACAAGTTGGCGACAGGTATTGTAAAATACAACAACCACGGTACGTCAATATTAGAAATTAAGCTCGTTTTCTGTCCTTAGTCTGTATTGTCAAATGTCTACAGCAACTATCATCAGTTAGTAACAGGTTTTCAAACAACTGGCTAAGTATTGCAGTTGCGAAACTAAAAATTGGTACACAAGTAGAACAAATCAAATGCGGAAACTTTCCTGAATTTTAATCCTCAGCGTTCATTGATTCGAAAGTTACAAGACCTATCGCCAACTGGTCATAGATGTTGCACACATTAATTAGCTAATTTGAACACCTAATTACTAAGTGGTGATAGGTTCTACATACAGCTGAGAATACATAAAACTCGTGATTTTAGGCAAAGTGAATTAGAATCAGCAAAAGTCCATAATAACTCCTAGGTTCGAGCATTCACCTTGCTTAAAACCGCACGGAACAAAATGCAGTTGCGTTTTTATCACCGTACCCCCCAGTTCAATGGGTGTGGGTATAATTTGGTAAACAATCTTTTAAAGTTATTCTGAAGTAAATTATTTTTCACATTATGTCACACATTTTTCAGAACAATACAAAACGAACACATACACATATATATACATACAAACATAAATTATGTATTAACATCAGAATAAATAACAGAAAATAACATTTTAAGCAATGTGTTACTTACGTTAATCCAAGCTTATCGGTAAACTTGAAGCAACCTTTGATGTAGCTTTTGACCTGCTCGTAAATGTTTGGCACAAATTCTGAGAATGGAAATTGTTTTGGAAATGGTCCCTGAAAACACGCCACAAAATGATACAAATAACCTATACATATTTTAATCTCAGGTACTAGGGTCAAAGCCAGAAATAGAAAAGGGGGCTGTAACATGCGACTGTCTTTGAAATAGTATATTTTTTATTATAAGTATACGTTTGAAATTCGTGTAATTGTTTCCAATTCAAAAACTCTGGCCACGCCCATGCGATAAACCGAGGTATAACCCGTCGTAGTAACACTACATGCACTGAACGAAGCTCGAATATACTTAAACAATTAAGCTAATATATTATGCATATTAGTTATTATAGCTAACTGTTCATTTATCAGTGGAGGTTCTTAATTTAAGATTCCTTGCATCCAAAGCCCTAAAGTATATAACACTAATAATAAGTGAAATAATTTAAAAAATCCATATTTAGGCTTATCAAATTAAGCTAATACGGAAATTAGATATTATCTAACCATTCATATAGGTTTTGAAGGTTTTTGTAAAATATTTATTCAGATTCCTCGCAGCCAAACACCATTTAGTACTGAAATTTCATTGCTTTCAACCGTACTACTAATCTGTAAAATCATTTAAAAAGTCCTAATTCAGGATCATGCAATTAAGCTAATATGCAAATTAGTTATTAGTTAACTATTCATTTATTGGTTTTGGACGTTTGTAAACAATAATTAACTCCAATGCGAGGTTAACACTCCAGGATAAACGGTTTTCGAACACCCCGAGCTTCGCTCGTAGTGCGCTTCGTTCAATAACTGCATACTTGCATATTACACAACCAATGCCGAAATTTGAATAACGTTAACCCAGCTACTTTGTAAAAAGTTTAGATTTGAAAACCAAATTGCTAATCGGCAACAGGTGCTACACATAGCTAGCTGAGTATACTACTCCTTTGGGTAAAAACGAAAAAATTTCTATTTTAAGCTTAAAGCTAAACATACCGCCGTCAAATTAAAATTATACATTAAGCAAAAGCTCTTTGTTTACTTCTTGTAAGCTTCGGTTATAAATCGGGAATCGATCAATAACTGCTTGATATTCTTGTTCATTTGTCACAGTAATCGGAGTGTAATTGTCGCTTCTGAGAATATTTTCAAACTGTGAACAGCACTCTGACATCAAAATTTCATTGTATTGATCGCTGAAACACTACGGATAGAAAAAGATCACCGTTAATACTACATTACTAGCCGAAAGGGGTTTCAGGTGTCAACCCTCTTTTTTCATTTTAAACAGGATTTTTAGATACAGTTTCAGTTTGCAATATAACATCCCTCTTTCGAAATTTTTATAGAACGTAAACCCATTTCCGAAATGCTTGCTACGCTCATGCAGAAAATAAATATAAACAAAAGAAAATTACCGAAAATTCTGTAGTAAATTGTAGAATGCGTGCACTTGGAATCCGTATTCCTGAAACAACAAAACAAATAAATGCCAATCTATACAATTAAAGCTGGAACCCCACCACATACGGATTTTGGGCGTCGTTCCAGCTGATTTTATATACATATTCACACTCTATACAGCAGATTATATAATTTTGTTTATGTGTTGTTCTACAAGAACATTTTAAGATGCGTAGAGACATTTGCTAGAAATATGTTGGTGTCAGTTGCAAATAATATGGCAACTACGCTGCCAGTGCTGCCACGACGCTACCGAACTAAAGCAATACACAGCAAAAATATGCCCATTTTGACGACTAATTTTTCTACGTTAAATATTTCGAAGCAATTCCGCTTTTAGACATTTTCAGTTCAACTCAGATTTCAAATACTTCGGTACGTAAATTATGATCACAGTTATTCTATTTTAAGACTGACGCCAATTAGAAATCACTAAAAGTTATAATTATTGCATCACAAAATCAACAAAAATTCAAATTAAAATAATAATTATCATTCAATATTATGCAAACTGTGATAGCATTAACCACAGGGCACTTTGACGTTGCACCAATAATCCAAATGAAAAGTTATTGCTGTATGTCCGCCTACAGCTTGTGCCTGACACAAAAAGCAAAGACACAAAATTCGTTCGAATTCGTCTCCCTTTTCACACATACAAGTTTTTGCCGCGACAACTCTCACCTTCAACTTGCACTAGTTACTTGCATACTTGCAAGGCTATTCATATATATGAATTGTTTTCTGGTGTATATTCATCATAAATAACTGGCAGCTGCAAGTTCTCCAAACTGAATTTTCCAAAAACTTGCAGTTACAAGTAACTAATTTGCAGCAGCAAGGACTTCAAAGCTGTTTTGTGATCGAACTTGCTCATACAAATTCCACGCGCAATTTTCTGCTACAAAAACTTGTGCGTTTGAATAGAGCTTTACTTTCATAGAAAGAGCAAATATAAGTATCAATTCCTTGATTTTCAGCATCAAATCTGCATCCGTGCAATTGCCCTATAAATAAAACAAGCAATACAGAACTTCTAAAAATGCGTTAAACAGACCAATGAGAAACAATTTATGCTGTTTCTAGATTCGACCGAGAGGATGTCCCTGGCTCAAAGTAGGCGTCGTTCAGAGTGATTTACACTAATATAAATATCTCGTCACATTGATTTGGAGGACTTTTTGTAACAAAATTATCAAAACACCCTGTGTATCCGACTACGATAATTTCACGGAAAAAGTTCGAAACTATTAAAAGTGTATATATTGTGTAGAAATCTAGACTCACTCACAGTCACTAATAAACATATTCACCGTTCAATGCCTTCCACCCGCCTGAGAAGGTATGATTCCCGCAGCCGACGAAGACGTTATTGGCAAAAGTGAAGCAAAATAGAAGTAACTAAATTTAAGCAACTTTTGGAAGAAACACGACGTACTAAGGTAATTTTAGCACATTATATTACAATTTTGCACACAAAAATACAAATCCTGCATATATTTTAGTGGATTTTGAGTCGGTCAGAAATGCTATAATTCATAGACATTATAAGTTCAGAATGGAAACCTTAACAAGAACAAAAAAATTACAGTTGTAGCATCCACTAGTGAAGTACTTACAAAGTGAGTATTGAGCGTTTTTGACAACTGTTGCAGTGCTAAATCCCACAATTCATCGCGATACGAACGGGTCACCAGTCCAGGTGCAGTTTTCATCACAGTATCTTCGATCACAAAGAAACTAAAAACAATAACAAATAAATAACAAAATTCAAATATTCATAAACTTACAAACTAAAACCAAAATTAAAAAATCCACATTAACAAATAACAACAAAAATGAAACATTTCTAAAACTCAGAAATATTACAATGCGCTACATAAGGCAAACACCAGTCGCTGTGATTTGGTGGATTCTTTGAATTTCAATGGTTTTTTTAAAAGAAACCGAAACGTCTCTATTCCACCACTAACACTGAACGGCACAACGCTGTTCCATTGTACAAAAAAGCTAATCAAAATACTCGAAGCTCTTGTCTAAAACCGCAAACAACGCACAGATGAAATAATTTCAATATGCCTTTTGGGACTGTGTTCTCAAATGTGTGTAGCGCATATAACCAATTGGCAATATGTTTTGTCACGTTATAAACATGTTCAAAACATTATTTTGCCACGTCTTTCAGTAAACATACCATACTACTGTTCAGGATCAGACCCCAGCTGAGACAAGTCGATTGTTTGAGAAGGAATTGCAAATTTTTGACAGGTGCTACATACATACACAATTGAGACTACGGGTAATTCTAACACTGATCATTATTGACGAAATAATAAATTTTTAAAATTATCGTTTAAAATTTACGCCAAAACAAAGTATAACTCACCCGACAACTTCATGAAAATATTTGACAAAGCCGTCCAATGCTTGTTTCTGAATAATAACACAATTACGTGGCCCGACAAACGAAAAACTCGTGCATTTTAAGTAATTTAAATACGTAGGACCAAAAGTGAATAATGTATATTTAAGGAGGCATATTCAACTTGATAAAATTCTGTATGCAAAAGAATGCATCCAGCGCGCAGTGCGTTTTCCGCGACCCACATTCTCATTTCAGGTGGAGTCAAATTCACCAATTATTTCGATTTTAAATGAAAAATATTCAAGTTACAAGGTTACTCCGCTTATAACTTTAATAAGCATGAAAATTAAGGTGTATACTCTTGTGTATAAGTATGATTTACTGCTGATATTACTAAACCAAGTTAGGTATTTTATATAAAAACTTGTGGTGAATCCTTTGAAATCAAACGAAAAATTTCAAAATTCTAAATCCAATGAAACGTGAAATTTGCATCAAAACATCTCTGAATAAAAATGCTCACCAGAACATCTACACAAAATTACTAATTCCGTATTAAATAACACGTCTAAAATTATGTCAGAGACATTCAAAGCATAGTTTAACGACTAAAACAGCTGCAAACACTAAGTGCAGTTAGCAGTACGTAACCAGTGCCAGTAATCCCAAAGCTGTGTAGTGCCTATTACCAGTTGGTGGTAGCTCTTATAACTTTCGAATTAACAAACGACAGGCTTAGAAACAAAGCTCATTTTTTGCATTAAAATTACCCTACCTCTGTTTGGTGATAAGCGCTATACGTATGCATCTGAAAATATCGTATCACTAGTTAAACAATGACATATTTCCATCGACAATCAAAAATCACTTACCATTTTCTCAGGCGACTTTAGCACCATATTCGCTTGTTCTCTACGTTGCTTGCGATAATCGGATTCAAATTTTTCTTTTTGACCCTGAAATGAAAAACTTACAATAGCAACGAACCATATCCAACATCAAAACATATATCTGAACAGTACTCCTATTTTAAAATATAGTATTATAGGCTTAAAAACGGTTGCTACCAATACCACTTTATGCCAGCATTTTTAGATATGAATCCAAAAAATTTTGATTGGCTAAAAATTACTTAAATTTAGACAAACTGGCTATTATCTACGCATTTAGACGCGGTTTGTGTCAAAATGCACAAATTTGCGCTATATGTAACCAACACTGTTACACGAGCTTCTATTACTGTTTTGAGAGACAAAACTACATTAACTTAGTTTACTTACCAGCACTGAAGTAATATGGCAACAACGATAAACCGGTTGAAAGTCAATGATATCTTGAGCGATAAATTCCTATAAAATAGTGTCACAAATAACAAACATTCATCTACACTAACAATTTATTAACTCACTAAAGTAAACCAGGCTTTCGATACAAGTTCCTCCCAACACACCATTCACATCCAACAAATCTACAACCGCGGTTACCTGTACTTTATCACAAACGATTTAGCATCAGCGACTACACTCCACTCTCGAAAGCTATGCCCCGCTCTCGAAAACTATGTGATTCAGTCATTTCTCAAAATATTGCTGAAAGTTCAGCATTATGCATTTTCGGTATGACGAAGTGAAATCGCCCTCTATACAGTGACAGTGACTTACATCCTCTTCAGCGGTAGAAATATTGCCTCCTCCGCCGCTTAACTGAGACCGATCCTTAACCGGAGTGGATGCAGTTGCTCCATTCATAAGTGACGAAGGCAAGTTGTAGCGCGGCTTACGTTTTCCTGTTATTAATGACGATTGTATCGCGTGTCTTTCTGCGACCTGAATTGTTATACTAGTAAATATTTATGAGTTTTATGGTGGGAGGAAAATTTACGTTACTGCTAGCCGTCATACTGGTGAGATCGCAAGATGCGGGAGGCTGGATTGCCATCCATCCTAGAAATGTTTTGAAGATAGCTGAATTTTTACCTGAAAACTTGAATTATACCGAGTTGAAAAACATATTAAAGGTTGGCCTACCGCGAAAAAATCATTGCGCAACAAAGCATCTGAAATTTTGCTATATTTCAAATTTTTGAACAAACCAGCTGAAATCTTCTAAATCTTGCGCATAGGTTACTCGTTTATTCCGTCGCTAGATATGGTCGAACTACTCAAATCTTATGTTCTCTTTAAAGAAACTTAACACGAAGCCTTAAATTAGCATAAATTCTTTACAGCACATTTCGTTCTTGCTATGCTTGTTGATACCGGCACTATCCGTGACGATGTGTCACCAGATGGCAACGATAGCGAACTACCATCCAGTGGTAGACAATTCGCGTTCTAATATGCCACACGGTAACGGACGGCGTCGCACGACAAGTATGGCGCCATTAATAGTCCAATTTGAAAAAGAGCGCGGTAGTAGTTCTAGGGCACAAATACACCACCTACGGATTACAAGCCCATCATTATAATAACGTGATAACAACACTTTACTGCTTGGGTTCCAACCGAACCTGAATTACTCCTGCAACCGCAATCATAAATTTGAATCGGAATTCTAATCAAGATCGGATTTTCGTTTGCACCCTGTTCACATTACATACCCAGTCTCGTTGCAAACTTACATGTCTAAGCGTAATCTCGCCAACACGTCCCGTGACTGAATGAATATTTTCAAGAAAATCCGTAAATTCCTTATCTGAAGCCTTTTTGATTTGTTCCCGCACTTCATTAACACCTGTTTTCAGTTGTTGAACAAACCGATAATCACCCAATCGAGTGAAATATGTGTGCTCAAGTTGTTCTAGTGTTTTCAATGCCGGATAATACCTAACAAAATAATATAAAACAACCGTTACAAGCTTCGTACTGGCATCGGTTTGATACCTTACTGAGAATCACAGAATAACACAGACGACGAGCCCGGAACCAGCTGAATCGACCGGGACCAAAAATCGAGACCGCTCATCTCTATTCATAAGTTTACTAAATCAAGAATTGTCAGCATTTAAGCACCTTTCAATTCAACTGTGGTTTTGGTGTATGTATGACGCAAAAGTGTACAAAATTGCGATCTGAGACATACGCAGGCCTAACATCGTGGAAGGTAATGTGGTTTACTACGACTGAACTATATGTATTCTCAAATAAACAACAACATTTGCTAATTTGTAATTTAATTACAGCTGTAGTAGTTCACTAATCTAAGCCTCCTATATCACATACTACAAAGCTGATTGTACAAGCTACACTCATGTTATTAATCATCCGTCATTCAAGATTTGCAGATTCCACAACGGACAATTTATTTTAGTTCATAAAAACCGACAATTTCCAGTTAACAATACATGTCTGTTGCATTCTGTAAATAGATACTTGCACTTAGTCGTCGTAACTTACCTCATCTGAGCCATCTGTTCCTGCAACTTGCTGTATTTCTCCAGCACTGAAAGTCACAAAAATATCAAGCTAATACAGCGTTCGAACATTAAATTTTTCACAAATCATGCCAGTAGTCGCAGTCTCTTCAGTGGAAACTTGCTAAATACGAAAGCTTCATCTAATCTCAAAATTGATTTCAGCTACTGTTCCTTCAAAATTGTAATCTGACAATTATTCCTGCATCAACATAAACACTCACTAGGTAAACACAATGAAATGCTATCAATAGCAGACGCAATATTCTTTTGCATTTTACGATATTTCACAATTTCTTCTGCTTTTTTCAGCATTGACTGGCTGCAGTCTTGCAAATCGCTGTCAGTATCGCAGATTCGTTTCTGAAATTACACGATTATAGTAGCGTTATAATTTTTAAAAATTTTACCGTCATCTGGGTTCGGTCTGTAGGTGTCAATTGCCGTCCTTCACTACATGTTGCAAAATTCATGTGTTTCTACCGCCTAAATACATCAGATTCGGCTTGCCATCCAGCATGTCAAACGGCTGCAGCTGTGACTTGCAATCAATATTAATCAACAAAATCGTGGGTTGTGGTAGCATTCTATACAGGCGCAAGACACACATACTTTCAGACGTTCACACTCATCGCGAACGGTTAACAATTCTCGAATTGCAGTAATAAATCCTTGATAATGAAAATTACACAGCCGCTCAATGTCTTTATCATAATGCCGTATTTTGCGTTCCAACGCGCGAATAAACTTTTGCGAACTTCCGTCACCGCCATCGTAGATTGCCCTGAAACAGTATATAAATAATATGGGGAACAGTTACGTACGTATTATCTATATATACAAACAAATACCGAAATTGCATCTCGTTTCAGCTATAGCTTCAAACAAGTCAAATTATCATTTAGTTTTTAGCCATTTCTAGAAAATATGAGAGGAAAACATGGCATTTTGGTAAAAACAGCATTTTTATGTCCGATATCTCATCACGTTTGTCGCAATGCATATAAATTTGCACGTCTTGCTTAAGAAAAACTCGTTTGAAACTCGAAGCAACTATATTTTGGTTAAAGCAAAGTGGCAAACTTTGTTCTGTTAAATGTTCACGCGTTCGGTTTCGCGAATAAATTTTCACCATGTGGTACTCAGTTACGTACGTCTTTCAAGTTACTATGAGGTGGTGAATGAACATGGTACGTTTTAAACTGAAGGAAAATCAGACTTTCAATGAACAACCAAAATCAAATAAAAAAGAACACTTATATACACACGACACGTACCTTAGCACTAATCCAATGCTTCCGGCATCTGAAGTTTCCAGCTCGTATAAAAAGTTTTCCTGTTCTGGCGTTATTTCTGATGACTTGTCAGAACTAGAACCTGTCTGACTACTTCTAGCCATAACTAATAATTATTCGTGCATATTGAACTGTACATACAAAATAACTACGTAGGCTGAAACTACTTGGACAGAAAAACAAGCTTAATTACGTGGATCCAGTGAAAACAGCTTAGTGCGGGCAAAGCAACAGCGTGCACTCCGTGTCACGCTCATCCTCATCATCGACCCCGTCCTCCAAGGTACGGCTTTCGTTGAGCTCTGTAATCATAGTCCATCTGTAATCATAGTCCAGTCTAAACCTATTTTATAAAACTAGGTATTGATTAAATGAACTTTCTATAACGCGCAAAGTCAAACTTCCGACTAAAAACTACTAAAGTTTACTAGCTACGTATATACCACAAAACGCCAAAGCAGACACTGTTACAGAAGCTTTAATACGAACAGCATAGTTCAATTTTTGCAACAAAGGTTTCATGAAGAAACAGAAGATAATTGAATTTCACGCGTGTGAACGGCATGGAAGTGAAGTTTCAAATCAACGCAGCGACCGTTATTAATCTTGTCTAAACCTATTATTTGCAAAAAATTATCATAGCGTACCAATTTAAGTTAATGCTAGGACAACCTAAAATGCAGTTCAGTACACCAACTTGAAATTAAATAAGGTAGTGCCAATATTTTACAATATGCTGACTATACGACAGGACTAGTAGTAAAAGAGCTGCATATTAGTTTTATTGTGTTGAATTTATTATGGTTTTGATAACGATTTCTGTATGCTTTTTGTAGCACTAACGATGTTTAAACAAAACCAAGAGATGAAAAAGAACTTTAGATGCCTGAGCCATAATGAAGCAAATATAGGTGTACAAACCGATCTTGTGCCCATTTCTTTAAACGCAGACGCAGACCTATTGCTGCGCGTATTATTAAAAATTTCGTTTATCGTTTTTCGATTTCTAATTTTTAAGATAGTAAATGTTGTTGAAATAATTTATCTGAAAATGTTTTCAAGCTCCTATTATTTGAGAACACAAGCTTTCAAATTAAAGTTTAAAAAGAAATCGGTTTGGAATGGATCATGCCCATTGCACCGCAACGTACCTCGTGTTTCTTGCAGTAGACCAACGAAGTTTCTGTCATAATCCTGAATGCCAACAACTTTCACAAATGTTGGTTCAACCGTTTTATGTTACGTATAAGAACTAATTTGAAGCCAGGATCGAATCGCAGCTTCGCGGATAAGAGGCGTTACTTTCACCATTCTGTTAATAGGAGCTTGACGCTGGATCCTAGAGGGGGGCTGTCACGTCCTGTGTACATTTCACACTGCGTACACGCGTAGTACTGCTAAACATTGCGCATTGTGTACATGTCTATATACCTTGAAATTTTTAATATTTTGGATGAATTTCGTAATTTTTATTTTATTTCAAACAATTGCAACATATCTGTAATGAATAATTGCCAGATATATACGTGATTAAAAGTAATCTTGAACATAAAAATAACAAAATTTCCGTTCTTTCTATAACGGAAACGGAAGCGGAAACGGAGAACACTTTTTACCGGAAACGAAAACGGACACCAATTTTTTCCAGAAACGGAAACGGGTATCCGCTTTACATCCTGAAATATACAGCATTAAGTTGATCCCAGTCTACTTAAAAAGAGAGGTTAAGGTCTAACGATCCTTTGCTTTGAGCTATCTCAGTCCGCAAAGTCCGATTTTTCAAAGCAGCCGAGTACGATAATTAATTTTCTATCGGGACGCGATAGACGTGTACACTGCAAAAAGTGGTTAATTGACTCTCTGAAATATGCTCTACGGGACTACACAAACTGAGTCAAATTCGACTCAGCCAGAGTCGAACGTGCGACACAGTGAGTCAAATGTGACTCTGGCGGAGTCGAATTTGACTCAGTTTTTGTAGTCCCGTAGTGCCTATTTCGGAGAGAGTTCATTTGACTAACCATTTTTTGCAGTGTAAACATTGTGACATGGCTTATATACGAAAGTCTAATGCAATACATATTCTGTCAGAATATCAACAAAATACTGTAAAAGTGAGTTTCAACTGAATAAATAAATGAGAAATAATTAAAACAAATAAATAAACAAATAAACAAATAAATAATTATAAATAAATAAATAAATAAAAAATAAATTAATGGCTTCTTTGGCATGTTTAATCCCTTATATTATATACCGTATACTGCGACGGTTGGTGATTATTTTGGAACAATTTGTTGGCTACATAGTGGGATGGAGTTTCCAACGACAAACAATAAAAAATTATAGCGAAACGTTTGAAATCTGTTATGCAATTTTTCGGCGTAAAAGTCAGTAAATCCAGTGTTTTAGTATTGCATAACTAATTCTCTCTCTTAGTTTATTTATCAACTGCTCAGAATTTACAGTGTACTGTAGTGACCCGAATAAGAGGGGGGACTGATATTTATTTGGCCTCTCTAGAGGGAACCCCCCTTGTTATTCGGTTACGGACTGTTAATGTTTTTAACCCTCGCACCACCACCCTTCGTTACTGATACATATCCGGTGCTGCAACTACCCGTTGAATTAAACGTTTATTTGTCTTGAGTCAGCAGTTTGAGCGATCATGCAAGGTTATACTTAGGAACGTACTTTCAAAATTTAAGCACGCCTTAAAGATTCAAACTCAGTTTTATTTGGTCCTGGAGTCATTTATGCACTACATAGGAATAACTGACCTTCATGGACTCTAATTAGGCTTTAGGGACTGTATCCGCTTTTACGGACACTTATTAGGGATACGGACTCCTATTGATTGGGACTCAAAATGGGGACCCCCGTCTTATTACCCCCTGTTATTCGGGTCACAACAGCACCAAAAAAGTGAAATTTAATTTTTTATTTCTTTTCTGGAAAGCATTACATTTTAAACTTTAATTAGTATTTTTCACTTTTTAGCAGCGTAAAATGCCCTTGAGATTTTTATATATAACATCAAGTCTGTCCATTTTACCAAATGAATCAAATTGCGACAGTGTCTAATCTTCTCGAGTTGACAGGAATCAAGCAATAGTCGAGCGGCAATATTGACCACCTCTGTCCGAGAAGTTCAGAGTGTAAATTCCGAACTGAAAATTACAAATATGAAATTGAAAATATTCATGTGCTAAATGAATTTATATATATATATATATATATATATATATATATATATATATATATATATATATATATATATATATATATATATATATGTATGTATGTATATATATATTTACAGGTTATATCGGCGATGTAGCACGTCCAGTTGATTTTGTCTTATGGCATTGTCGGTTTGAACCGTTTGTGACGCTTTGTGATTCAAAATGGACGCTTTATTGTTGTGATCAAGAAACTGTTTTGTTAGTTTATTCAAAGGTTGGTTTTTTAATTTTAAAAAGTTCTTAAATTCTCAAAATGTTATCTCTCATTGGAAAAAATATATAAATCGTGCTTGAATGAAATTTGCAAAAAATATCCTCGCTGACGAAAGGCGTTTACTATCACAACTCAGCTATAGGAGATTGACGCTCGAGCCTGAGACACCAATGTTGTTTGAAAAGTTTGTACTGCGCATATGCGTAGTACACTGCAAAAAATGGTGAGTCAAATTGAGTCTACGAAATAGGCTCTACGGGACTACACAAACTGACGACAGAGTCAAATGTACAATTCAGTGAGTCGAATTTGACTCTGGCGAAGTAGAATTTGACCGTTGTCCCATTGAGCGTATTTCGAAGACAGGCAACTTGACTCACCATTTTTTGCAGCGTATATTGTTTATATGCTGTGTATTGTGCTGTAATCAATCAACCACGTTCTAATGTTAACGTGAACGTAAAAAATTGACTTAATCTATAATTCACGTGTACAGTTTGCGCTAAGTTGCTCATAGTAGACTCTATATTTAAAACGAGTTAAAAAACTTCGGTATTTTGTCGCCAGAAATTTCAAATTAGCCGCAGATAACGCAATGTATTTATGTTAGATTTTATTTACAGAAATCGCTTAAAGACTATCAGGCACGACACTGTCCATTCATATACGTGTCACAGTTTAGTGATGCAAAGTTAGTCGCACAATTATCGCTTGACCAATTTATACAGTTTGCTAAAACCAAATTACCGAGCGAGCCGAAATGGTCAACGATTGCGTATATTAGCAATACTCCGAGGTCGGGCACAACGCTGCTTACATCGATGCTTCAAGCATCTTCAAAGTATAATGAAGGAATTGTGTCCAAAATGCAAAACACTTTTCGCGGTTTGACAAATAGGCGTTTATGTTGATATAACGTCTTGACTATTAACTATAAAAACATTAATTTATACGATTTTAGCTACGCTAACTATTCATTTCTGAGTTGCTCCAAATAGCGTTTTGAACGATGCTGTTTCAAGCACTCGAAAAGCGTTTAAAATAGCGTTTTGTTTTTGGCACGATTCGTATAAAGTGATGTTTTATAATTGATTTGGTTGAGACATACAATCAAATTTCAATATCCGGTTCCGGTATTAAACCCGGTATTATTTCGCCGGATTACTAGTGATAGGCGCTACACATACCTGAGCATTCTACAATAAGGTATATTTCTCAAGGACATGCATTGGGGTATAAGTTAAGCTCACAGCAAGCTTGTAGTCAGCTGAACATGCTATGGAGGGCACAACAGTTGTAGGATGGGTATTTGTGGTCGCACAGCAAAAAATGGTGAGTCAAATTGACTCTTTCCGAAATAGGCTTTTCCGGACTACACAAACTGAGTTAAAATTCTACTCCGCCAGAGTCACTTTCAACTGTCCGAGCAACTCAGTTAGTCGAATTTGACTCTGCCGGAGTCGAATTTTGACTCAGTTTGTGTAGTCCGGAAAAGCCTATTTCGAACAGAGTCTATCTGACTCACCATTGTTTGCAGTGATGTAATCAAAACTGGGTTGAAATTTTTCTAAGGGAGAGTACTCTTCCTGAGGCGACAGGTTAATCCATGTTATTTTTTCTTGGCTACGAGCCAGATGCTGCAATTTGGTTGCTATCGGCTTTACAAAAAGTTTAAGCAACAACAACAAAAATCACCGAAAAATTTGACACCTTTTTCTACCGAACTCAAAATTCAAGAAGTGCTCCTTAATATTCAGCGTATAATTTCCGAGATGCTTTCGTCTTTGTTACCCTCCTACGCGAATATAAACAATCGTTAACCACCGTGCATTGTGTGTATATAATTGATCTGACTTCAGACTCATTTGCCTCTCTGAGCTGGCTGTGTTCACAAATTTAGCGATTGAAAAAGAACTCGTTGAATTGAACAAATACAACGGCAGCAAAAGTCGACAAGTTTTAACTGAACCGCGTTTACTGCAGTTTTTACGTGCAATTTTTGCCAAAATTTGCTCAGAATTCAACTCTGATAGTGTAATTGTGTTGAAAACTCAATCGAATGGTGGAATTTTAGTTCCTCAAATTTCCAAGGCGATGAATGGCCGTGTGAAACAAATATTTATGTACCGCAGGTAAAACCGTTTAATGTACACTTCGGTTCAGACAAGAGGGGTCGCCTCATGTCGTAGGGGCACTGCCGTGCTTTCAATGATACGAGATCCAAGCATGTACCAGAGGTCAACCTGACGGTGCTCAACTCCACTCTGTAGGTGGCTGTGCCACACTTAAACCTATTTCAATCTAAAAACTAAAACTAAAATAAAACCCTATATCAAAACCACACCTTAAGGGAGTCCCTGGCTCCACCTAGTCTCTCTTAGAACTTAAGTTAGGCTTAGGCGTTGCTACAAGGCGTAGAAATTGGTAAAACGATGCTATGGCGGCTGTGTCCGCAATGTAAACTTACCTGGGGCCCTGCGTGGCCATAGAACGGTATTGATTAATGGTGCATATCGAGCTGGCTATATTTGCGCTTAACGACATAGCTAGGCTATGTCAGCACCAAAAATGGTGCTTTATATTGAGTGTCTCCGGCATGGTTGTTGTTGTTGTTGTAGTACCGGTTGTGTGGCTCTCGACCTCGACCGCATTGCGGACACCCAATTGTGGGTGTCGGCAAAAATGCAAATGAGGTCGAGATGCCGATATGGGTAGCCAGGACCGGAATCATTGTTATCTTCTTGGTGGTTGCAAACGGTTGATATTTTTGGTGCACTACACGTGTTTTTATTTATCGCTGTTACTAAGTTTTACGGTTGGATTGAGCGAGACTTGGGTAAGTAGGACTTAACGGATTTAATTTAAGAATAGTCACGGTGGCTTAACATGTGAAGGAAATCAGGCATCACGGATTTTATTGGTGTTGCGCAGGGCGCAGGATCTACCCAGTATCGGATACTGGTGTTATGTGTTAAACGGGAACTTGGGGTATTACCGGAGAACCTGGGAAAAGTAGTCTAGTAAATCTAACGGGGTTAGATTTATTATTCTACAACGGTTGGGCCAAATCTAACGGGGTTAGATTGGTCGGAAATTTGGTGTAACTCTAACGGGGTTAGAGTACACGGTTTAACGGGGTGTAATTCTAACGGGGTTAGAATTGCACGGATTCTGGAAAACGGCAAAAGTATTTGGTACGGTAAAGCCAGTGGCTGGATTAAATCAGATTCAGACGTCGGCGTTAAGGATTCCGGCTCGGGTTACCAGTTAAATTACATAACCTGTGATTTGCTGGCCTTAAATTTGGGTATTTCGTGTCTTACGGTTCGGGTACCAGTAAATTGCATAACCTGTGATTCGCTGGCCTTAATTTTGGTTATTTTGTGTCCCACAGGTCGCGGGTACCAGTTAAATTACATAACCTGTGATTTGCTGGCCTTAAATTTGGGTATTTTGTGTGTCATACGGGTTGCGGGTTGGGATTTATAATAAACATTTACCGGCCGCGTTTTACTAAATCAGAGCGAATAGCATACATCGAGAAAAGAACTATACAGGCGATACAGGATACAGGCTTAAGTCTAAATCACGAACTTCTCACACACTCCTGGAAAAATTTTATGTTCTCGAAAAAATCAGCAAATATGAATTTCTAGCTTATTTGTGCTGAGATATGCGCTGTTCACAATAATTTTGTCAATGGTCAATATGCAAAATATGTGAAATATCCCGATCAGAGGTGTATATAAGTGAGTAAAGATTATTTATCCGCGCTGCGCTATTGCCTATTGGCTATTTGTGAGCAGCAAATATTTGCTTCAGAGACGTCAATCGTTGCATGAAATCTATTGAAAAAATACTTTGCGGATACGGAATGATGAGCCACGCGGCGATTTTGAGCAATTACAGTGTTCCGCTTGCACATTGGATGATTAAATTTTCGCAGTAATCATATTTATACAGCCAGGGGGGCCATATCCAAAGGGAGATAAGGGGACTGTATCCAGTGGCGGCGGATCCAGGATCTCACAATGGGGGGCAAAATTTCACAGGTAATAAACTTATTTTTGACCCATACTGTAGTGACCCAAATAAGAGGTGGGGTCCCCATTTTGAGTCCCAATTAATAGGAGACCATATCCCTAATAAGTGTCCGTAAGCGGGTAGAGTCCTTAAACCCTTGTTATAAAGCCCATAAATGTCTACTATCCCTAATTGTAGCGCATAAATGACTCCAGGGCCAAATAAATGTGAGTTTAAAACTTTAAAGCTTGCTTATACTATTGTGTATAAAACACAGAAATAAAGAGCGTAGAACAGCAATTGACACTATAAAATTTTTGTCGAGATGCTGTCGGGGGGGGGGGCACAGCCGGGGTGGCACCCCCATAAGTCCGCCATTGGCTATATCCCCTTAAATTTTTGGAAGAACTAATCGCACTATTTTAGGCTGGAGATAATCAGTAGAGATTCAAATACTTTTGACGTGCACTCAGAAATCTTATTTAAAAAATTTATTTAAATTATGCTTAAGTAACAGCATAAGTCGCTGACTTAAGTAAGTACTTAAATTTTCGAGCAGAAACAGACATGCGCGAAATGTCAGCCATTGTCATAACGAGAGAGACAAGTAATAGTTTTGTTTTTTATTAAAGATGTATGATGAGTCTACAATTTCAATTAGACCAATGCTAGTATGCTTGAACTGTTAATCAGTAATATATCAAGATTAGTCAGCTACTTCAGTATTTAATTAAGTGCGCTTTTAAAAACGACAAAATGGTTAAGTAAAGCAACTTAGCGCGTACTTTAAGTACTAAGTTGTACTTAAGTAGAATTTCAGAAATTCAGCCAATGGGTTGTGTAAACATTCTAATTTTTCAGAACGCAATGTAATGTACTTTACAACCTTTAATGTTTATGCGCATCAACCAATAAGCGTGGTGCAATCGCCTTTTAAATAGAGCTGGCACATAGCCAGAAAATAGGCTCACAGGGTCAAATAGCTCCCAAACCATGAACCAAAAATTGTTTTGATAGACTTTGTTTTGTAAGATACTAAAAGCAAACGCTTCTAAATACCGTATTTTTAGCCAAATCGAACTGTTTTGTAGATTTTCTGTAATTTTATAAAATGTTTTCATCAAAGCGTAAGCTACAACTTTTTATCGTTAATCGAATTTTTCTTATCCGACGCGTACGGGCAAATCGTTGTAATGTAAAAATTACAGCGATGCTGCTATACGTGTGTGTGCCACACGGCGTCGTACGCTACCACACGGCGATGTGCGGCGTTGCACGGCACTGCACATTAACCGATGCGCGGCGCTGCACAACACCGCACGCCGCCCGCCGTTCGATGTCGCACTACGCCACGCGGCACGGCTAAAATTTACTTTTATTTGTGACCCGTGCGTCGTCCACAGGCCTCTATACGGCGATTAAACACGAATTGACAAAATATCTTGGGGCGAGACCGCAGCCTTCCACATATTATCTCTTATGCAAACCTATTGCAATTTGAAATACTATAGGTACGAGCGGTAAATGCAAAATAACTGCAATATTTAGTAATTTTAATACTAATTAATGTTTCAAGATATCAACCGCTACATTTTGCGAAACTTAAACCACAAACAGGACTCGATTATTGCGCCGCTGTATATATCGGCCCGCTGGTCTGGTTTATGGAGCAACAAGCGGTCGGAATAACGTTTCACAGTTTAACGTTCGAAGATGTTATAGAAAATCCGGCGAAATATGTAGAAAAAATATTTGACAAATTGGAAATATTTCACAAAGGTAAGTTTTGTTTACGCACAGATATAATATATTGTCTTGTATTCAAGAAATATTGTCTGAAATTGAGTGTTAGTGCAAAACTCCAGACATATATGTCATGATTTCAAGACTTTTATTTTTTAAATTTTTCGAAAATATGGGTCTGAAAATTTTCACACTTAAATGTCTTAAACGTAAGAGTTTGTTTTATGAACGATACGACAAACGTTTCTGAAATATAAGACAAATATGTCTGAAATAATACACAGATTTACCCAGCAAACCGACTTCAAAACTGGGGGTTAACGCTGAACCAAATACCCTAATTTTACAACCTAAGACACGTCCAAGACGTAAACTTAGCTTGGGGGGAGCCCTGAGCTCAACTCGAAATGTCTTTGTAATTCGATTATTGGTTTACACTTTTATGAATATTAAATGGAGCAACTTTTTTCTCACACATAAAAATCAGACAATTAATTCTTGAATATAAGACAACTAATTTATGCAAAAAAAAGTAATTTGTGACTTATAAATTGGCAAAAGCCAATTCTTGAATATGAGACATTTATGTTTTAACCATTTAGTAAACGAAATTCTGAACTGTTTAAGGCTATTAATGTTGGAAATACAACACATTTATGTCTCGAGAATTTAAGAAAGTAGAAGTCCTGAAATTTTAAGACAATTTATTTTTGTGTACCTGTTCTAGAAAATATTGTACATGAGCGCTTGACTATATATTAGTGAAAAAGATTGTGAGCATAAAACTCAACGGGTATACTATTAAGTTATAATTCAAAATTTTAGTTTTGATCCCTGTGAGGTTCAGGCGTGGGTGCTGTTGGGTCCGTCAGGAAATGGCGGCTGCAGTCAGTACAGCTGCAAGTAATCGCACAGCTATGGCCCCGTAACGGTGCCGGACGGCGTCGGACGGTGCCGCCCGCCAAAAAATTATAGCGCAACCCTTAAACGGATAGAAAAATAACGAAAACGAATAATCAAAATATTGAAAACGGAAACGAAAAATGGATAGCGAAGTATAAATGTTTAATGGATGTTTTGGTTTTAATCCAATACAATTGAGGCATGCAAATATTCAACCAGCTTTTGGGATTAAAAATAAATAACAGTCCGTTACCAAATAGCAAGCGGGCTACGCTCTGGAGAGGCCAAATAAATATCATCCTCCACTGTTATTGGGTTCGCTACAGTACGCAAGTTATTATGGAAGATGCGTTACAGAAACGCCTCAGACAGAACGACGAAATCTGATCGAAACAGCACTGGAAGCGATGGATACAGACAGCCAATCAGGATCGTTTTTGAGTCAAAGTCATTTAGAAAATGTTTCTTTCACCCGATTGAACGACCAATTACGCAACAGATACAATGAATATGTGTTGAAATTAGGACTTACTGTACAACCAGCGTTGTTCACTGATAAAATTGTAAATTTTTAATTCTAAATCATACTGAAATCAGCCGGGGATCGAACCCGAAGCTTCGGGTTGATAGGCATATATACTAGCCACTACACCACTGGTCGGAATATCAAAGAGCGAAATGCGACCATTTTCAATATTCAGTGTCGGACAATGAATCCAAATTTGTGCAATGCAAATTCCAATGATTTGATTAATCAACTCAACTGGCGAATTAGTTCTTTCTAAGCTAATATCAATGAACATAAATTCACTTTAAGTTGATTCTTACTTTACTTAAATCGGTGTAAGTTGATCAACTCAGAATGCGTTATAACAACTCAGAATTTCAAATTCTGAAACTCCAAATTCACACTCAGCAATTCAACTCAGTCTGTGTTAAAATTTAACTCACTGGAATTTACAATATGGTTACATCAGTTACATACGGATGTTTGAGTATACCTTAATACATTGCAGTGTTTATGAATATTCAACGTTTATACAACATAATACCTAAAAATATATTCATGCAATACTTGACATCTTAAAAATATGCATGCAATAAATAGCAATTTTGCAGTTATTTTTGTATGGAAAAAATTAACTAAAAATTCTGCAACCATTTTTCACCTCTAAAATTGTCGGAATGACATTTACAACAGCCAAATGTGTTTTATTTTTGAATTTTTAACTACAAAATTGTTGTTGTTTATGAAATATATTGAGAAATTTGCACGAAATTAATATTTAAGGGTTGCGCTATACTTTTGTCGACGTACGGCGCCGTCTGTCACCGTGCGGTATTGCACGCAAATAAGTCACGTACCGTGGTGTATGGTGACAGCCGGATACGGATGGTGCCGTACTGGTGACGGGCGCCGTACATTATCTTTTGGGCAGAACTGATTTGTTGCAATGCCTGTTAATCTTTTATCTGGATTTACTAAAGTTTATGCAGGTTGAGTCAAGTGTCCGTTGCTTAATTGTGAAGTCTAGGCCATTTATCTGCTTTGGTCTCTTTAATGAACCCTAATTCAGGACTTGTGGACTCTGTCCATTAACGAACTCTAAAGTAAGTATCAAGACTCCTATTGATTACTACTCACAATTGGGAATCCCTCATAGTTCCCACCACTTTGAGACCAACGCTTGAGCCCGAAGCGACTATCACGTCTTGGGAAGATTTTGTACTACGCATACACGCGTATATTAATTGTTAAACACTTTGTATTTGTTGCACATGCAGTTTGCAGTAGGTTGCTCATAGCTCACTCTAGGCAGGAAAAGGTTAATGATAGCAAGAGTGAACAGTATGCAACTGGGTGCATTCTATGTAGAAAAAATGTACCAAACGCGCGTTGCATTTTTGGACAACCCCCCTTTGACTTAGGGGAGGGGTCGTAATTTTCAATAAACAATATAAATAAGTTGCAATCCTATATCTTCATAATTTCTCCGTTTATATTCTTAAAGAGAAATGTAATTAAACGTGCATTAAAATTAAATCGACCCCGCCCCCCTTAAATAAGGGTGGGGTCGGGCTAAAACGAAACGCGGGGTGGTACATTTTGTACCATGCACAGCTCAGATTGTTGCACACTCTTGTTAAGTATCATACACTTTTGATGATAGTAATTTCCCATCTCATTACTTAATCGCATTAATTTAACACATTTCTAATTAAAATCTGTTTTCATTTTTTGGATTTGACATCGAAATTCTATTGTAAAGATGCTTATATCCTATCACAACTCGGCTAATCAGATAAAGCAAGTGACGTGTAATACTTGTTAAACACTGTGCATTTTTGTTTGTATTTCAACTCTAGCTTATACTGTGTAAATCGCGTTCAAACTATTTCAACTGCGGTTGAAATTACACAGTAAATTTAAAATGAACCCAGCGCCGTTAGTTGTATTAATGCAAGCTTACACGTACAATTTTACACTTCAAAACTCGCACGTTCCTATGATGGACACGGACGCATTGGAATTTATGCTCGCGGATCCAAGCGAAGATACGGTAGTTTTTGACGTCCGAAGCAAAGATGAATTCGTTATCAGTCATGTGCCTGGAGCTGCGCGGATTAATCCTGGAATATCCTACAATCGACTCGTTCAGTATATGAATCAATTTGAATTTTCGCCAAAATCACGGATTGTATTCTATTGCGCTTTGGGTGGTAGGGCGTTAGACGCTGCTGAAAAAATGATTACTATTCTTCGTGATAAGTCCAAACCGTTGTCAAGTACGTAAATTCGTTTCGGTTCGAGATTGTTTATATTTGTAAAATTGTTTGCGGAGAGTAAAACGGATAGTAAAAATAACGGAAAATGAAACGAAAAACGAATATTAAAATATAAAAGTTTAAAACATGTTCATACAGTTTTCTGACAGTACAGTTGACGCCTGCGAATATTTGACGGACTTTTGTAAGATTTAAATATAAAATATCGAATACACCCATGTTTTAAGATTTAGACGAAGTTTTTAATTTTATTTCATATCGAACAAATGCGATTTTCAGTAAATTTTTTACTTTATTTAGAAACGATTTTAAACATAAATAGGCCCATGTATAAGAACAGGGCCGGATCGTTTTCCTTAGGGGCTGTAATAGAGTCAGTTTAAGCTTTAGACAATTTTTTGCTTGGGCTTAGGCTTATGCTTAGGAATAGGCTCATCCATACGCTTAGGCTTAGGCTTAGGCTAAGGCTTGCGCTTAGGTTTAGGAATATGCTTATACTACTGTTCCGGCCCAGTCGGAATTTCTGTCATTTCTATAACGAAAGTGCACATCCGGTTCCGGTTACGGCCTGTGCGTAACAACATTTGCATAAAAACGCGTACAGAAATATTTTAGACTTATAAAGCGTTTTAGCTTTAAGTTTAGTTTGTTTTCCGAACAGGCAGTAATAGTATTATGACCCACAATGTGCAATGTTTAGTACCTCGAGGACTTCAAAACCAATGTAAATTGTTCATTTCCTGGTTTCCTGGTGTTCTGGAGGGACTAAATACCGGTGCTTAATTTTAGTGGTGATCCTACCCGGCTTATGTTCCGTGACGTCGCTAAGGGAGACTAGGGGAAGCCACCCTGGAAAACTATTGCGCTTCCTTAAAAATTTTCAACATTACTTGTAAATTAACGAAAACCTTTGTATGCCCATCCTGAACAATATTCAGCCCTCCGAAGCAAGATGAGCTGGCTACAGGCTTAGGCTTCGGCTTAGGGTTAGGTATAACCTCATTTTTACACTTATGCTTAGGCTTTCATACTACAGTTACGGCATTGTTCTATGCATAGGCCGAAGTATTAAATTTTGTACAAAAAGAAATACAGCTGTTATATTTGCAACAGGACCGCCGTACGAGTGACGGACGGCGCAGTACGGGTGACGGACGGTCCGAACACAATAAAAGTAAAGCGCAACCCTTAGTTCGCTCAGTCACTTGATGGTAAGAAAATAAAAATTAGCTGGAACGATGCTCAAATTACGTATTGTATGCGGTCGAATTTGATTACCTGTAGATTGTTTCAGAAGTACTAACTCCTGATCGGGTGTTCTGTGTCCCTGGTGGCATTTTCAAATGGGCCAATGAAATGCGTCCTATGGTTGATATTTGGAACGTTCCAACGATTTATGTTCATCCGGTCAATGATGGCGTCGGCATATATTTGGACAATAAATATTGGAGAAAAACAGGGGTTCTGTGAATATATTCCGGCATCCTGGCAATAATCCGGTCTGTGGGTCAGTTGGATTCACAGGATTCACCCCGAGGAAATTTTGACGCTCCCTGTAAATATAAGATTTGGGAACATGGTAGTGATGTCGGTGGGAAATGCTGACAATGTCCCCCAAGCCTAATTTTTGAGAAAACGACAATTTTTGTGTCCTTTTTTGAATACCAGTTTTGCAAGCACAAGTTCTATTTTGAAATGAAGTTTGCACAATCATTCATACTGTAGTTACCCGAATAAAGAGAGTGACTAATTGTTATTTTACCACTACAGAGGATATCAGCATTCGCTATTCGGTGCCGGACTGTTATTTTTAACACAGGTCCAACTATTTGGACCAGACACACCTTTTGGTTAACCTACCATTTTCTATGATTTAGTGCGCTACCTTAGGATTATACGTTTAAGGATTGTCTACTTTGCTACACGTTAAATTTCAGTGAGTTGATTTTAACTCAGAATGAGTTGAATCACTCAGTCTGAGTTTAGGACTATCAGAACTCATACTATTGAGTTGATTCAATTCATTGCGAGTTAATGAAACAACTCGACTAGAGCCAGCTCAACTCAGAGTGAGAAGCAACTCAACTCCGAGTGAGTTAATGTTTACTGATATTAATTCAGAAATAACCAACTCGCTAGCTGAATTATTTAATGAATTCATTGGAATTTTGGAATTTACAGTTTATGAATATAAGTAACATTACACATTGACTAATGAATCAAATACTGTTCTGAACTTAAATTATAGGAAGCATTTGCGCAATCTATTCAGGGTAATTGACGTTCGTGAAACTAATTAGTAATCTTCGACTCTTGACAACTGTAATTAGGGAAATCGACTCCTATTGATTCAGACTAAAAATAGAGATTCCATGCCATTATTGTCACCATTCTTTTATTCGGGTCACTGCAGTACCGCAATACAGTCGACATTTGCGTTCAATTAATTGTTAATGAACGCATGACTGGCAATGTTTGCAAAACTGCATTCTGCGAAACCTTTTCCTCTAAAATTGTCTAAATTAACTTTGAACGATAATTGCATATTTATTATGATTAATTGAGATTTTGCTAAATAATTTAGTATCGTTCAAATAAATTATTCAACTGTTACTACTGTCATTTTTCTAAACAAAAACAATACATCGGTTGATCTAAAACGAGCACGCGAGCATTAGTCTATCAAATCGAATCTGAACGAAAAATATGATCAAACTTCAAACGTCCAATCGGAGTTAAAAATGAAACTCACGATTGGTTTGAGTAAATGGTTAACTGACCAATCAGATTTTCAGTACGAGCCGGAGTGCGTGAACGGATTGTAAATCGAAATCAAATATTGAAGTGTAAAAGTTTTAAAGATGTTTTATTTTTCTGCCTACATGAGATTATACCCTTTCGAAATGAAATGTTGCACCAAACCTGATTCGTGGTACCGTTTTGACAATTGTTTTGTTGCTAACAATAGAAGCTTAATTTGGCCAATGAGACGTACTGGATTCCAGGAAGTTTAGTCTTTATTTGACAATTTTTTATGTAACATTTCAAAAATCACTAAATGAAGTTTTGGTATTAATAAAATAAAAGTTTGTTAAACCTTTTGTTAACAATTCATACTTTTGAGTTGACCTTTTAAAAATAGAAATATTAATATTTAAAAACTATATACAAATATCATCTATTCGTTCCGTAACTACTTTTAAATCACATCTTGTAAGCATGAAAACTGTGAATTTTTGGCTTGAAAGAAATGTTTCTTGGCAAAAATCAATTACTTTTGTTACACTAAAACTTCCATGACTTGACAAAATGTATGTATCAAAAAACGCACAAAGCCTAATTTTGACGCGCAAGTTTGTTCACAATATGTTACATATATCCTGCAACTATATGTCAGTCTAGAGAGAAACCGGAACTTCAGACCTTTCTAGTAAGCAGCTGGAAAAGCGGGTTACTGGTGGTTTCGAACTAGCAACCCTCTGCGTGTCAGGCAGACGATGTTACCACTGCGCCACGTAGCCCGCCTTCCCATCTTCTTCTATCGTCGGCATGTCTTACATGCTTGCAATATATACGCTGAAACCCGGTATTAGACAGTACCCGGATATAAGAGAAACCCGGACAAAAGGGAGATTTTATCTGGTTCCAGATTAGAACATGTGGTAATGTATATAAATTATATCCGGATATAAGAGACCTGGATATAAGAAAAAGCCGGATATAAGAGAAATTTTCTCTGGTCCCGTCCTGTGCGATATAAGAGAGTTCGTTTTGAGAAAACAGTGTTATGTCGTAAATCAAACAGAGGTCAGTTGAAGAATGATATTCAATGACAAGTACAGTTGAGTCATTGAGTCATTAATGTGAACAGCACTTTTAGTTTTCGAAGTATACTGCAACAACTCGATGCAAAAACTTGCACGTGTGAAAAAGTTAACTCATTTGCCGTGTGAAGTAGGAGCGACTGTATTTTGCAGTCACCAACTGGGACACCAAGGATGTGGACGCCTTTGATAGTGGTCAAACCAAAATTTTGTATTAAAATTTAGTAAATACTAAAATAGGCGTATTAATGTACCATATTTATAGATCTTGATAAAATTTATTGAATAGTTCAAATTAGTTAGTTGAAACATTTAGGAATGTTTAATTTGGAAGCGTCTAAAACACACTATATAAATTCCAGTGAGTTGATTAGTCAAATCGAAGGCAGTGATGAGCGATCTCGGTTAAATAGTGAGACCGAGACCGAAACCTAATTACCGAGACCAGCCATTAAAAGTCTCAGTCTCGGTCAATTTTGGTCATTACCGAAAAAATTAAAATTTTCAAAATAAATGAATTTTAATGCATTTTTATAGTTTTTTGTATTTCTTTATAGTTTTTTGTGTTTTTCATAGCTTTTTGTGTTTTTCAGAATATCTGTTTGTAATTATTGCGTAACTATGAAATCTTATAATTCCACAGAAAAATTTTATATTCAACCTTCACTAATTTCACCAATACACTCATACATTTACTGAATCCACGACTTCTGGCCTAGGTTCCAAACAACGGAGACTCAAAAAGCGAGACCGAGACCAAGACTGAGACCTGCCGAATACCGAGACTGGCCGAGACCGAGACCTGCCAAATACCGAGGCCGCGACTCCCATCTGTGAGTATACCGGCTTGTGTATGTGCAGAGTGTGTAATGCGTCATCCATCTTATCATATGCCCGCCATGTGTAAAATTAACGCAACCATTTCCAAGTACGGTTTTGCAAAACGCTTCAAAAAGAAAATTGAATTTCAAAACTGTTTCAATTTAACCCAGCTATCGATTGTTAAAACTAAAGTAGTTAATTGATAACATTATTTTATCTTCAATTTACCACTAGCGATTTTTTAAACAAGGGCAATGGAAAATTGTGCCATTTTCCAAATTCAATTTCCGCTTTGCCTTGACACTTCAATTACCAAAGTGGAAATTGAAAGAGAAGCATAACGTTTAGCAATTTAATGATATTGTCCCTCTTATCAAAAATTGAATTTACAGTTTACAATTTCAGTTGTGGTACTGTCCCCAAAAAGGTTGAAAATTTGCAACTCAAAGTTCAAATAGAAGATCACGATGAGAGTTTCTAGAAATGATGTTTGATGGGCCACTCAAGTCGCAAGGTTGAAATTGTGCGATTAAAATCGAAAGTAGGAACTGAATGTGATCGGCCTCCTAAGTTGAAATTTTGCCCTAAATTTTAAATTTTAAGAAACTGCAAGGAAAAGTGTACAAAAGCCCTGATTAGTAAACATGTTGTTTGCCGATCGTCAAATCAACTTGTGGTAAACTGTAGGAACATATTTTTTTATTGGCTTTCAGAACGTTCAAAGTATCTCTAACTATTTGTGTGTTTGCGCACCTAAAATTGAATGACCACTTCGCAAACTTATACTTTCTTTTATGCCGAAGACACAAGGTATTTCCAAACGATATCACAGACTCTTAAATTGAGCTCAATTACTTCAGACATCACGCCCTCTAAAGCGTCAGCCACTTTTTCTTATACTTAGTGCTTCTTAGGCTAAGGATTAGACTTCGTATACCACCAGAGGTGGCCATATCTTTCGGAGAAATTAATGGAAAAAATCAAATATATTCGCAGTACTTCGGAGGAAGGGTCGTCCCGACCGTGCAGTTCTGACACCATCCTTGTTCGGAGGACGAATTAATCATTGCTGGTTATTTCTGAATTGACAACAGTATTAAACATTAAATACTGTTAGTTGATTTGATTACGGGTAAGTTAGTTAATTCAGAAATACTGCTATGCATCAGAGACGTCGCCACATGTAAAAATTTTTTTTGACATCTAAAATCTAAATATTTAGGCTTAGGGATATGCTTATACTATACTGTTTTGGTCCTGTTCAATTACATGGGCTACTAAGCTTAAGCGTTAGCTAAACAACAACAACATAATCTAAAGCTTAAGGTTTACTGTATAAACCCCACAAAAGTGGTCCATTTCGTATCAGTATTGGGGTAACGCATTTCATATCCCATACGCGTTCATAATCATGGAAAATGTTTTCGAATCCCAATTCAAAAGTGAAAGCCAAAATTGTTCCGTTGTTTTGCTGTGAAATTTTTTTAGAAATTGGCAAATATGCAATGATTAGCTTGGGCAGACCATAAATGGATGTGTGTAAACCGGGGCCAAACGTTTTGGGCCTTGAAATGGCCCGTTTGCAAATAAAAACCAAAATTTTGATTGGAAAAATACATTTTGTGTAATAATTCTTACCAAACCTTTTTAGGGTCCAGGTTGTCATCTTAAGGCAAATCAGCCTTTGATGTCTTATATGGCTATGATTTATTGCTGAACGTCATAGTTTTTAGTACATTACAGGGTTAATTTAGTACAATTTAGCGGATCGTTTGTGCGAATTAGTGCTATGCATATTACGCCGGTCCCAAGTGTCACTTACATGTACCCGGCGGTTCCAAAACCTCCTGCATCGATAGCAACCGCCGTCACGCCAGATCAGCAACGAACGGATTCGCTCAAACAGCGGTTTATCAATGGGACTACAATTCACGGGATTAAAGATCTTTTCACAGCGGAATCTAAACGGTCTACGGTATTTTGGTCCCTGATCACAACAGCGGCATTTGCGGTTTTGTTCGTTCAATGCGGGTTGATTATCGTTGAATTTGCCGAACAGCCAGTGCAAATCGATCTCAAAGTTGATACGCCAACAACAATGCCGGGTATAAACCTGTTGTGAGCCAATATATAGAACAGGGTCGTAACAGTAGTATTAGCATATTACTAAGCATAAGCCTAAGCGTAAGAATGAGCTTATACGTAAGCGTAAGCCTAAGGTTTAAAGCTTACGCTTACTCTGTTGTAGTTGTGCAGAAAAACGTTCCGCTAATGATCTTTACGTGGGCACTGTTGTGGAACCAGTTTTGAAGTTGATTGCTTCGTTTTGTTTTTGTAGTGCTGTTTCGAATTCGAACCAATACTACAGCGTGTAACAGTAGTATAAGCATATTTCTAAACCTAAAACCAAGTCAGAACTGAAGCTTGTAAAAGGATTAATCTGTAACATAATATACGACTAAGCATAAGCAAAAAAATAGTCTAAAGCTTAAGCGTACTCTATTGGAGTCTCGTGGAAAAGCGGAAGGACTCTGAAAGTAACATGGGCCTAATTTCGTAACCATATGTGCCAGTGTATAGACAACATATACGGGCCCCAATCACAGACAAAACAACTTGGCTTGACAACCACGACCTCACGTAGGCGTTTCTTTTTCGTACCTGAGAAGCAAAGCTCGATAGCTTCCCACGTCAGACGTAATGCGTGATTCAACCACCATGGTACACCATTCCGTCAGTTCGGCCAGCTGTCACGACACTATAAATTTCAGAGTATTGATCTTATTTCAGAATGAGTCGAATCACAGAGTCTAAATATGTCTTTCAGAACTCAGAATTCTGAATTCAATAACCATATTCTGAGTTAAACAACTCACCCGGAAATTAATCAGCTCAGAATGAGTTAATGTTTGCTGTTATTAAATCAAAAATATATAAACCAGAAATGAACTAATTTGTAATCCCTGAGTTGATTAATCAACTTCCTGAACCTTGTAGAGTACAGATGACTATCGAGGTATGCGCTACTACAGCACGCAGCCCAGGGTGCCGTACAGTTGGCAAAGAAATATAAGGTCCGTCTGGACTTGAACCCGAGCCTTTGGCTTGCTAGTACCACATGCTACTATAAACATTTTAACTGGCACTTAAGACGTTATCTAAAAAACGAAAACATTGTTCTTCGATGGCTGAAACGCTTTTTATTGGTTACCATCCCGGCATCTAAACAGTATATACTGTAAATTCCAGTGAGTTGATATAACTCATTCTGATTTAACCAATCAACTTTTCCGGAATCAAATCAACTCAGAGTGGGAATCAACTCAACTCAGAGTGAGTTTAACGTTTGCTGTTATTAACTCACAAATATAACTAAGTTTCCGTCTGAGTTGAATAATTTTAACTCATTGAAATGTACAGCGTACCGTAATTTTTGTTTTATTTCAGACACTTTGATATGTCCAAACAACGCACTGTCCCGGCCGAAATGGGAATCGTTGGGATTCGATGATGACACCATTGCTTATTTGTTATCGTTCAACACAAACAACTGGGAATTATTTTTGAAATCATCAGATCAACAGAATTCACAAACGGTCGCCGAACATTTTTATGCTCAGCTGCAAAACGAAACACAGCCGACGTTTGTTTGTTTGTTTTTTTTTTGGTTTTCAAACTTTGTTCTGTTCTATTTTCAATTTAACCGCAAAAGCACATGATACAAGAGTATGCAAATGTTGGGGTTCAGCATGGTACAAAATGTACTCGGCACGTGTTGAGTTTTTTAATCGATCCACTCTTTATTTACATGCAGTACAACCTGTGCGAACCATGACACTTTAGGTATTGCGCATCAAAAATGCTCCGCTTATAGTTTAATTTTATGGTATTGCATGAGACAGCAACCCACCTAAGGGTCGGTCGAAAACACAACGCCCGGTGGTACATTTTGTTCGACGCGGAAATCCAAGAGCTGCATTGTATCGTGCAATCTTGATTTAACTGCCTGTTGCAGGCTTATTAATGTTTTTGAGGAATATGAGGACTGGGATGAGTTGGGTGTACAGTTAATATCTCTAGAAAATTATAAACATTCAGAGCAACAACTATTCGTTTCGTGTTTAATTTAAAACATTTATTTGAAAACAAATGTGTTGGCTTTTTGGTCGCTTCGCTCGCGAACATTTTTCTAAAATACTTTGCTTGTCTTTTGACTCCAGAGCCGTTCACAATATAAAATTCGGGCTCAAAATTTTCGTTGAAGAAGTGTCAACGATTACTCGTTAACCGTAGGATATGATATGTCAATGACATGTCAGAACAGCACGGTCGGGACGACTTGTTTCTCCGAAGTACTGCGAATATACTTTGGTTTTTCTTGTTAATTTTTGCATACAGCCACATCGGGACTTGAACCTCGAACCTGTCGCTCGCGAGTCAAGCGCGCTACCCATTACACCACGCGGCCAATGATATCATTTTCTCTAAAGCTATTTGTGTACGTGTATGTATGTGTTTTACGTTACACACTATGCACAGACATATGCTACCTCACGTATACCAACATGACACGTTTTGTGGTCTGACCAAACTTTATATTGTGAACGACGCATTATCAAAGATCTGATTTGTGGCTGGGTTTCTGCTTTTGACACCCTTAGAAAAAAATCATGCTCATTTACATATGGTCGTTTTTATCAATAATATTTTCTATTTCATCTAAGACAGAATTTCAGCTCGGATTCACACGTTGGACGTCTCACGTGAAAGGCATTTCTGTACAAACGTTTGCTATTTTCAGCTCGAAAGTTTTCAAAGCGAACGCCAAAAACTATTTGACTCGAATTCGCGACAAATTTAACCGAATTATTGCGCGACATCAATTCAAATCGTTGGGCGAAATATTTGTCAAAATCGCCTGGGATCCTGAAGAATTATTGATTCCCGTTAAAAGTATATTTTTAGCCAACTGACCTGTTTCAAATCAGAAATGGTGTAAAACCAACATAATAGGTCATATACATTCACACGTGTTAGTTTTTGCAGCGAGAATTTTCAGCCTAAACTTTTTTGATGTGGCGTAGACATTTTTAGACGATTGGTTTTTGAAGAAACTGGAATTCGAAAATTATTTGTGATTTTATGTATTATTCGATATAAACTACTAAGTGGAACACTGTTTAAAAGCAATCATTATAAAGATTCTTATAAATTTTCTTCAATTTAAAACACCTCAATTTATGGCCAGTATTCTCAAATGTGTGTAGCACCTATCATCAGTTGGCGATCACGGCATTCATGTATTCCAGACGGCAGGTCACTATTATTTATATGGAAATACCAAATGAGTGACAGAGATACAGGGTATAGAACAGGAAAGTTTACACTTGGGTTTCAATTTTAGGCTCAGCATCATAGTTTTAGTGGGCAAACCCTTATATTTAGGTTGAGCCAAGAATGCCGTAACTCGCTTAATAAAATTGTAAAACGTATTTTCAAAAGTTTCAGTTTAAATATGGCTTTTGATTTGTTTAATATTTAAGTTATATTAATATAAGGTCGTATATTAATGTTACGATCGTTCCGTTGTCGCGCTTGACTACCGTACCGCGAATTTAGGACCTTAGACTGTGTTATTGCTCATGTTTTAGTTTTAGACTTGTCTTCCGCTGAGGTTTGTAGGCATACAAATAGGCTTAGGCTAACATACCTAGAAGTATGTAGGAAAACTGTTTGTGGATATATGAGAAAATTTTTTGACTGTACTCGTTAGCCATTACCTCATCTGACTCTTCCATGCATATGTCTTCTATGTGCACTCGTGTTAATGCACTCGTTCGTTGTTTGCACAGCAAGACTGTCATACTCTCGCGCGCACACTCGTCTGATGCGTCGCAGCAGCGTGAAGTACTGTATTGACCCGAATAAGAGGGGGTAATAAGAGGGGGTCTTCATTTTGAGTCCAAATCAATAGGAGTCCGTATCCCTAATAAGAGTCCGTAAGCGGATAGAGTACCTAAACCCTAAATAGAGTCCATAAATGTCAATTATCCCTTAATTTTAGCGCATAAATGACTCCAGGACCAAATAATTTTAGTTCGAAATTTTAAAGCGTATAAATTTTGAAAGTACATTTATAATTATTACCTTGTATTATCGCTCAAGCTATTGACACAAGAGAAATAAATGTTTAATTCAACGGATAATTGCAGTATCGGATATATATCAGTAACGAAGGGCGGTGGAACGTGGGTTAAAAATAAATAACAGTCCTTAACCGAATAACAAGGGGAGTACCCTCTGGAGAGGCCAAATAAATATCAGTCTTCCCCTCTTATTCGGGTCAATACAGTAGTGGAACGTATTCCGAAAATGTGTGTAGCATTTATCACCAGTTGAGGATATGTCTTGTAACTTTCGAACCAGTGAATGCTGACACTCAAAATTTAGTACATTTTCGCATATGATTTGCACTAATTCTGTACCAATTATGTGTTTAACAACAGTAAAAGTTAGTGAGATTGAAAGCCTATGAATGACTAACTGATGATAGTTGCTATACACATATGAGAATATCGGCAAATATCACTGAAAAATACAAAGCAATGCTACTATATATTTAGAATACAAAGCAATGCTACTATATTTTTAATTTCAGCATATTTCACGTACCCAAGTGTCTATTATCACGAAACGTTTAGTCGCGTTTGTTACCGAATTGTCGAAAATCAAACTTATTATCCTGTTGCGTTGGCTGAAGCTCGAGTGGTATTTGGTCACAACCGATCTCGCGAGTCAGTGGTGAATTTTGTAGGCGCAGGCCAACCAGGCGCAAAAGCGGGAAACGGTCTTTTGAGCGTGATTTTAGGACCGGATGTAACTCAGTATCCAAGTTTGTTGTACGTCAACGAACAAATATCCGTTAATCCAAGTGGAGCAATTCACCTCTCGCCGCTGAATGAAGGAAATTCGTTTAAAGCAGTTGCGGAAACATTTGAACGGATTTCTGTACGACGAAGACGGTGCATTGTCAATGGACAACACGACGAGTACGAACGCTGTATGAGTCATTGTTTTAATGATGGTAAGTGTGTACGAACGTTGTATGCGTCATTGTTTTAATAATGGTAAGTGTGTACGAACGTTGTATGAGTCATTGTTTTAATGATGGTAAGTGTGTACGAACGTTGTATGTGTCATTATGTTAATTTGGTACGTGTGTACGAACGTTGTATAAATCATTGTTTTAATGATGGTAAGTATGTACAAACGTTGTATGAGTTATTGTTTTAATGATGGAAAATGTATAGGAACGTTGTAAGGGTCATTGTTTAATGATGGCAACTGTGCTCGGGGAAGGGAGTCCTAAAACAAGGGTCATGAGTCGCGCATCACCAATTCAAATTGTTTTTTGTAAACTTCAGCCGTTGGACTTATAAAAGCATTATACCGTTGATGACGTCCGGCGCCGTGCGGTATTGTACGCAAATTACTCACGTATCACCGCATGGTGAAGGACGGTGAGGCACGGGTGACGGACGGCGCTGTACGACAAGTATATCGCAATCCTTAATGAGTAATTGTTGGCGGTCTGCCAATTATACTCTAAGAGCCATTTCTGAGTGCAACATACTGTGTTACGGATGTGCGAAATGGAAAATGCTCACCAACTCCTACATAAGGAACCCACAAAATTTCTTAAAGAAATATGTATATTCAGGTACAACCAGAATACCGGGTCCGGCATTTTTCGCTCTCCGGTTCCAGTTCCGGTAATTTTTACTGCAATTATAAATTCCGGTAACATGAAATCTTGGTCGTGTTTTTAAATTAGATAATCTTTAAGAAGTCTTTTTAAAGCAACCTGATCAATTAGTGAAAGTAAAAATGAAATAGATTTAATTAGTATAGTATATAAACTTTGACAATCACCAAAATAAACCATCGAAGTTAGATTTCGCTTTAATGTATTAACAAAAATCTAAAATACGGCACATTTTGTAAACACAAGGGTATAACCGGATAGCCGTTTCCGTTTTCTTTTCGGTAAAAATTGGTGTCCGTTTCCGTTTCCTAAAAATTATGAAATTCAACCAGAATCTTAAAAATTTTCTTGCATCCGCCATTTTTTCTTTCCAATTTTTGAAAAACTCGATGAATATATGCACGCCTCAATCGGGTTGGCAAAAAATAGAACCAGTTTTTCGTTTCCGTTTCTGATATTTTCATCACTATCCGTTCCCTGTTTCCGTCAATTTTACTATTCGTTTACACACTGGTGAATACCTACCTACAGCTATGGTTATTTCACCCCAATAATATAGCAAAAATGCAAATAAAAATAAGTTTTTTCGATGGTATTTATTCACTTTCTGGTTCCGGGTCTACGTATATACATAGATATATATTTAGAAATTAAAAATTAATTCTCAAAGTCCAGATACCAGCGAAAAAATGTTGTCCTACGCCCGTTTAAGAACATTTCATTCAAATTATCAAAGTCAAATTGAAATGTTGTTACAATGGATTTTCAGTGATCTGCAAACCGATGGCAACTTGTGGCATTTATCATGTATGGTTGAACGGAACATCAGACCGTGTGATATGTTCATTTCTATCATCAACCAATCATTGTTGGCTTGAATTTCATAAAAATTTAACCGATCAAAATCGTTTATTATCTGCTTGTGGGTCCAAATGTTACCCTCCTTGTAAAACGCACAAAACGCTACTTACAGTAACCCCGCTTGCAAGTCACGCAATGCGGCTCGCAAGTTTTCGTCTCACCGTCCAATCAGGATCGAACAGACCCAAAGCTGAAATGCCCGTCTATGAAGTATCATATTATTCGATTAGTAATTCACTAAAATTACAAGAACAGCTGTCATATTCTAAAGCAATGCTTTTATCTAATTTAGGCGGCGCCATATCGTTATGGTGTGGTGCGTCTATTATTTCAATTATACAACTTATCGCATATGCAGAAATGTCTGTCTTAAAACAGCTGTTTTGTTGTACATTTCTCAAAAAATCATCTTTGAAGCCGTAGTTTAAGGAGAAACATGGCAGAAGCAGCCAGCTTTCATATAAGCTCACGTTTGATGGGGGGCCCCATTCCAAAGAAGAGTCCCCACTATAACAAGATTTTAAACAAAAATAATTTGGATCATCGCAAAAGACCCAAATCTAGGTTCGACTTTGCCAGAGTACAAACGTGCGCGTCAGTGATTCGAATTAGACTCTGACAGAGTCGAGTTTGACTCAGTTTGTGTAGTCCCGTAGAGCCTGTATCGAAGAGAGTCTATTTGACTCACCATTTTTTTGCAGTGCACTTTTGAAAATATTTAAAATGACAGAGTATATATGTTGTGTAATTTTTTTATTTTATTTGAAAAAATTTAATATTTAAACAATGTTTATGGTTTACTGTTAGTGAAACTAAATCTTTCAAAGCACCTTAACAGCCGGCGTTTAGGCAAATATGTCTGACTTTGAAACATTTTTTCTTACGTTTGAGCTTTAATAATGAGCGCTCCTAAAAGAAATTTAGAATTTGGAAAAATATACAATGTTTTAAGACCCAACCACTTGAAACCGAAAAAAATTGCTGTCAGAAAAGTCATTTTATATATCATGCAACGCAACTTGCCAAGCTGAGTCGAATGGTGTTAAATTTACTACAATCAAATGGAATGGTTCCACAGTTTTATGATCAAACAACCAGATCGTTCGCAGCCTGACGATAACTGGTGAACCATTTGGTCCAATCGTAAAGAACCTAACCGCAATTTGACAAAGTTCAATCAGCCGAGTTGGTTGAAATTTTTGCGTAGCTTTTTGACAACAAAATTTTTCTATCCAAATTCAGAACCTTGGGACCGAAAAAAAATCGATTTATGAAATTTTGTTCAATGATAAATAAACTGCGGCCTGTGATGGGAAGCTCATGTGTGCAAAAAATTTTCAAAATTCAACCATTTTTAGGCAAACTTCGGCTGGCAGGAACTTAACGAAACACATCCGTCATATTTCAATAATTGATCCTGTATTTCGATGTATACGATTATAAAGCAAAATAATAATTCCAAGGCAAATTTTTTGTAATCTACGTCGTGTATTAAGTGCCCTCGTTGCGAAATTTAATATTAATTTAGATAAAATACATCTAAATATTTTAGAAAAATTGGGTTGAACTTTATTAACCGACTGGAAGGACTAGCGATTTCAGACGGCGGGCGGCGTCGGCGTAAGCTCACCCCGGCACAAATTTGTTTGTTATAGAATGGTAACGTCCCCCCTACCTTACAATTTTAAACCTTAAAATATTGACATAGTGTAGAGTAAACATTGCGTTTCATAACTTTTGCCAATCCGCTGCCGCCTGCCAGAAATTTATGGATCCGCCGCTGACTGGGAGGCACTTTTTGTTTAGGGAACAGGAAACCAGTAGTTTCATTGCGGTACTTAATGGGTTTATGCCAGAAAGATCAAAATTCAGCGATTTTTGCCATTTTAAGAAATGAATATTGGTCTTCTATTCGGCCTCTGAAACTTTCTATTATATATACTCTACGCTATTTTGTTGTATTTTGATATTATTTTCTGCGAAAATGTGATAATTGTTTTGTTTACATGTGTACAACACTTATTATCATTTTCAACTTAACGTCTTTATATTGAATGGTACATCCAGAAGTATTATGGATTTTTAGTTCCTATTCAGAGTTCAAAGTTTTTGCAGTTGAAACTTGCACGTGCAACGATTTGCTCGAAACTCCCGTCATAAAACTTGCAGCTGCAATTATTTCACTAAAAACTATAGTTGTGATCGTATTCTCAAATGTGTATAGCGCTTATCGCAAGTTAAGGATCCAAACTGCCGGCCGCTGGCTATCTCAAAGTTGACACAGATGCGGGACCTGGTTTACTATCGGCCCTTGTCAACAGCAGCAACTGTTGATCGGTGTAACCTTTTAAAAATACAGGTTTAACACATCTGCCATCGGCCAATATGCTAATCAGGCTAATTACCAATTGACCCAAGCAAACCTGCTATCTTGAGCAAATAGCAATTTGGCCTGGACAAAATAGCGATTGTGAGATGTGACAAAGCGACAGTGATCAAAACCGGCACTGACTGGTCAAGCGTATCGCGTCAATCCAAATAATCTAATCTAATTGGTCTCTAAAGTTCAATTGCAGCCAAGGTCAAACGGCTATTACATAAAATAGCAGATTGACCAAGGCTGATTAGTAATTGGTTGAATAGCAGATTGGCCTACGACACATCCATGAAACGCTTGTTTGCTTACGTCTTTGTACAACGTAATGATAAATATCGCATATGCAGTGTTTGTTTGTGTCGTGTATACAATGCTTGCTAAATTGTTAACAATCAGAGTGAACGCTTTTATTTTAAAGAAGCAATAAAATTAATGATTAAGGTGCGTGTGTCATGCCTTGCGCCCCCGGCCATACCCTGTAAATAGTATGAACCATAATACATCAATAGAACCGTTGTCAAATTTTGAAAATACGCGATTTTAGTAGTAAACTTTTAATCTAATTTGGTTGGACGTTTCTTTTGCTAAAATGTACGCTGCGACAATCATAATGTATTATCCTAGAAAATTTATAATTTTCTTAATTTTAGAGATGGCCTCGCGCTGACCGTTGGGGGGTGGGCGTTGTTCATACATTTCGTACAGATGTGGTAGGGGGTATATATAATGCGAGAGGCATATGTATGAAACAGGGCCAGAAAAGTGGTATATTAAGCATGATCCTATGCGTAAAACCTAGGTCTAACCCTTAGCGCAAGATGAGCCTATACTTAAGCCTTAGTCTAAGCCTAATCAAAAAAAGTGAGTCTACAGCTTAAGCTTACTCTATCACAATCTCCCAGGAAAACGTTCCACCTTTGTTCTACACTTGTACCAGCGAGAGATATACAACATTAATTCTGACCCCAAATTTTTGACGGCAGAAGAAAAAACAGCTTTTACAATTTAGAATACCGTTCTAGATTTTAGATATTCTAAAATATACTTTTATAAGATTAAAAAACATATCTTCGCCGAAATGAAATCCTAATTTACACCCCAAGATGCTGTTAAATTTGATAATTATCATAAAAACGTTAGTTGTAACGCGTGTTGTGGTTCATTGTTGTTACCATTACTACTGAACAGCCGGCTAAATTGACGTTGGTCTAAGTTTGAATTTTTACCATTTAGATTTGAGTTTTCTAAGTAGCAAACACACTGGCCAGGTATAGCAACGTATTCAGTACGATAGCTAAATTGACCATCTCCAGTGCGTTTGACCACTGCCGGCTGCAGTGTCATTTCGGTCCTACACGTAGAATTTTGAGTGCCAGCTGCCATACCGAGACACGGAGATCCAGTCGATTCACATTCGTTAATAACAAAACGCCATGAGCCACCGAATATTTCAAGCGGTTCGTTATCCGGTGTATACAGGTTATGAACGGTTCGTATTTCGGATCGATACGGACACGCCAGGATGTCTGAAATTTAACCACAGGCACTGATTTTAAAACTCGTTATACACCCGTGGGCGCATCAGTAGATCCAAAAACTGAAACCGACCGACATATATACGGGGTTGCACTGTATAATGGTGAAAGAAACTTCGAGAGCGAAGAACGAAATGTAAATTTGAGTAACTTTATAAAATAGGAAAATTAACAATTTTTCATAAATCTATTTTCTTTTAAATTTTTTGAAACTAAATATTGAGATTCACTTTCAAATCGCAACCCCGGTACCGTTTGACAAATTTGATCATCTGAAAGTTATTTACTTTGCTAGTGCTAAAAATTGTAGCTGACTCGTGTCTTTCCAGTGTTTTTCTTTGTCTAAAATTTCAAAATGCGATAAAATAAAAATAATTTAACAGTTGGCCCATGCAAAGATTACGGATGTTACGTTTTTCTGCTGCGGTTGGCAATAGAATAAGCTTAAGATTTGGAATGTTTTTTGCATAGGCTTAGCCTTAGGCTTTAAGGAATATATAAGCACATTTTTACGCTTTAAGCGTAGGCTTAGGAATATGGGCCCATTTAAAATCAAGGGCGGAACGTTATTCTGCGTACTGAAATATGGGTATAATTAAGCTTCAGACTAATTTTTTGCCTAGACTTAGTCATAGGAATATGCTTATACTACTGTTCCTTCCCTGTTCTATACATTAACTTTAACACTTAACAACTTACCTTTCGATGCATATCCTTTATTTTGAAAGATATACAATAGAAAACTTAATACAATCATACTGTTCCAATTGCACATTATATAACTTAATATATAATTAATTCGCCTAAATTGATATAACCATAGGTTAAACCATTTGGGAGTCTGGTCCAATTTACTATAAGGACCTAAACACCCATGTGAACCCTAAATCAATGCGATTTCACGTTAACCATACCAACTTGGGACATGTTTTGTACCTATTAGGCTATTCAGGGCTATGTTAAGGTGGTGGGAGCCCAGGGGCCCATAGGACCATGAGACCTTGGGCCCATATGACTAAGAGGCCTGGGTCCCATATGACTAGCAGGTCTTTTTCTTGACCATAATTGTTTTATATACCAAAGCTTAAAGTGATACATTTTAATGAAACAAATTGTACCAAAAGCACGAAACAAAATTTACGGCTCAGGGACTGTTCTAGATTTGTGGATGCCCCTGTTGGGATTGAGTAATTTCGTGGGTCATTGCAGTTTGAAAGCGCATTGGTGTCTCCGCGTAATCCATTTTGTTTGTTTAACCGCATGACTGCATTATACTGTCCCGCTGAATATCATATGATGCGGGGTTCATGTTATAACCGGGGCAGGCGGGACACGGTTTGTCCCATGTTGATTCGACGTCAACGTTAAAATTTGGGCACTTATGTTGGGTCAACAGACAAAATTCGAATGTCATATGACATTAGCTTACAAACCACCGCTCTCAAATGATGAATGTGTACAAGGGACGGTATGTCACGTGACAATGTCGGACTTTTATTCGAATATCATATGATATTCCAAAATTTCAACGAATATCGTATGATATTCAGCGGGACAGTGTAACCTTTGGGTACTAATAAATGAATGAAAAGTTAGACGGCAGAGCCACAAACGTGCTTTAAATACCAAATACATGCCTGCAAATCGTTTCCGACACAAAATTGCTTAAAATCACAGCTTCATAATTCAAAAATTCAAATTTCAAATTCTAGTATCATATGATATTCAACAGCACAATTTGGGTATGTTACCTCAACTATGCAGACATTTGAAAATATATCATATGATATTCGCAGACAATAACTCGAATATCATATGATATTGAAGAACAAAAGGTGACCTACACATGATATTAGCAGACAAATACCAATTTTTGAATACGATATGGGGTCTACAGGCAGACAAAATGTGACCCAATAGTCTAATAGGGACAAAACGTGTTCCAAGCTGCCCCGGTTATAACGTGAACCCCGCATGATACTCGCCTTTTACGCTTTAATTTTGGAATATTATATGATATTCGCATGAATGAAGCTGGTATTAAGTGACATGCGGACGCTTTTACACATTGAACGTTTAGATGATGTGGCTTGAAAGCCAATGTTTTGTGTGACATTCAAGGTTTGTTTGTTCACCCAATACGACAGTCCGAATTTTAACGATGACGTTCTCATCTGAAGACTCAAAGAAACACTATGGACCACCAATCTTCCCCTGTCACATATAAAGATTACTGCAGTGAGAGTGACCCGAATAAGACGAGGGAAATGATATTTATTTGGCCTCTCCAGAGGGTAACCCACTTGTTATTCGGTTACGGACTGTTATTTATTTTTAACCCAGGCTCCGCTGCCCTTCGTTACTGATTTATATCTGGTACTGCAATTATCCGTTAAATTAAACGTTTATATTTGTCTTGTGTCAATAGCTTGAGCGATAATGCAAGGTCATACTTATAGGAATGTAGTTTCAAAATTTAAGTACGCTTCCAAGTTTCGAACTCAAATTATTTGGTTCTGGAGTCATTTATGCGCTACAATTAGGGTTAATGGACATTTATGGACTCTAATTAGTATTTAGGGGCTCTATGCGCTTACGGACTATTAGGGATACAGACTCCTATTGATTCGGACTCAAAATGGGGACCCCCTCGATGACCCCCTCTTATTCGGGTCAATACAGTAAGGCGGAACGTTTTGTTGCGTGATTGCAATAAGATTAAGTTTTACACCAGTTTTTACTAAGGTTTAAACTTAGGTTTAGGAATACGCTTATACTACAGTTACCGCCCTGTTCTAAAAATTGGCTCTTCCGCACCACGCTGCGTACAATCGCAACATTTATAGGAAAATCGTTTAAACGGTATGAAATAACACGGAACTAAATAAAATCAAAATCTGGTGCTAAGTTCCCTAAAAATAACCCAACGATGCAATTTGGTCTAAATATGCTCATGGGCATTGAATGCCTAAACGACCAAAAATGCCAGAACCAACGTTAAAAAATGGGACCATAACCGCTATGACGTCAAATAAACCCTCTAATGTGCATGTCGTCATGTGAGCTGAGCAGTGTTCACAAAGTGCAAGTTTTTGCAGCGAGAACTTTTACACACCCAAAACATACAGATGCAAACATGGCGAACGAATTTGGACAACTGCAACTTTTACACGTGCAAGTTGCAGTTGCACTTGTTTTAAAATTTTTTACTAACTGGTGACAGGTGTTGAACACATTTAAAAATATGAGCCATGATGATCTGCGATCGGTCGTGTAACTTTTGCACCCAATAGTGGACTATTTGTAACATTTTGCACATTTTACTCCTAAGAAAGGTTCGCTTTTGACAACAGGCAGTTGGAGTTGAGTTGAAGTCCAAGTGAGCAGTTATAGTCGAGTTGAGCTCCAAGTGCGCAGTTGCAGTATGGTCAAAAGTTTATTAAACGATGCTCCAAGTGCGTAGTTGGAGTCGAGTTGACCTTCAAATGTGTAGGTGGAGTCGAGTTGAGCTTAAAATGCGCAGACGGAGTCGAGTTGAGGTCCAGTGCACAGTTGCGTGCTAGAAAATGGGTCCAGTCGTAAAAAACCATTCTATAATTGTCTTGTAAAGCGGCTCTTATATCTGAACAGCTGACTTTAACCTATACCAAGGATATTTGTTGCATTTGGGATACCCTTAATAGCAATTCTTCAAAACATCATTGAAATTTTTGGAAGTTTGTTGACTAGTAATACATGACAATTAATTCGTATTTGCCACTATCTTTTTGATATTTTTGCAAAATAACTAAAGTTTCAATTTTTGACCCATGTGTTTTTTGTGGGACTAGATATTAAGAGTAAGCTTAAACTTTAGACTAATTTTTTTGGTTGGCTTAGGTTTAGGCTTAGGGTTAGAAATATGCTTATTCTTGCAGGGAACGAGTGTGCGTGTTCTGTGTCTAACTTTTGCAAAAACTCAAAATATTTGGAAATGTATACAGTTATGATGCAGACAACAGTCTTATAGTTTAGTTGACCAATGTTACTTTTAAGGCAGTAACTCTATAGATTAAGCATTTTCCTAAACTGTAAGCGTAAAAATAAATGTTAATTTTAAGCCTGCACTGCAAAAAATAGTGAGTTAAATTGACTTTCTCCGAAACAGGATTTTCCGGACTACATAAACTAGGTCGAATTCTGCTCCACCAGAGTCAAATTTGACTCAATTAGTGTAGTCAGGAAAAGCCTATTTCGGAGAGAGTCAATTTGACTCAGCATTTTTTGCAGTGTAAGCCTAATAAACAAAAATAGTTTAACATCTAATCCTGCTCTATTGCAGTCGTACGAGATTCCGAAACGGCCGAAAAATAACATGGGCCGTTCAACTGATGACAGTTTCAAATTTTAAAATTCAAGCCAGTTTTTGGTCAATTTCGATACCGACAGAATATTAACAGCAATAGGCATTTTGACGACACTTGTCAGAATACAAAACACTATTTGCGTCCAAAAACGTTTATATTGATGAGAAAATAGCGTTTTGACTACTTCTAAATACTGTTCATTGACAGCCAATCAGAATCAATACGTGCATCATAATTTACATTAGATATAAAAATTTGGACCATGTATAGAATACGGCCGGAACAGTATAGTATAAGCATATTCTTTAACCTAAAACCTAAGCGTAAGCAAAAAAAAATTAATCTAAAGCTTAAACTGACACAGCGCAGCAGGTTAACGATCCGGCCCTGTTCCAAACATGGGCCCAAAAATAACGTCTAGCTTCCCGCTCGCTTCGCGCGTGATTGTGTGGTTCTTCACTTGTAAATTTCAGAAAATAATTTTCGCCTACTGCGATGCTCAAAACACCACCAGTCAACGATTTATGGATTTGCCACTGCTCGGCAGAGTTTTTCAGCTCAAGCGATTCGTTTTACAGCTTTTTTGCGTGCCAAGAATTCTAAAACATAAAAGCGTTTCGTCTTTGACACGGGTCGTTGGCAGATATAGAATAGAAAACCAATACTGCAGTTTATCACAAATCTGAGCCCGTATTCTCAAATGTATGTAGCACCTATCACAAGTTGGTGATTTTTAGCTTTAAAACAAGCGCATGTTAAGGTTCGAAAGTCGGCACATTATTCGTGTTTAATTTGCACTATTTCTGTACCAATTTTGAGTTGTGCAATTGCAGATGTTTGTCAGTTTGAAAACCGATCGCTAACTGATGATAGATGCTATACGCATTTGAGAATATGGGCGCCCGACCAAATTTAACAATAACCAAGCACGAATCGAACGTAATCGAACGCCTAAAAAAGCATACGGAAACTGCGAGAATTTCCTTGCGTTTTCGATAAGTGATATCAATTAAATTTGTAGGCGTAAAATATTAAAAAAATAACAAACTGAACCTTTGATACCGTAAGCATAAAATAATACACAAAAGGTTTAACGAAATACGAATAAATGACCTTACACGACCCTGACAATAAAACTGGAACCGTCTTAGCCGGAAATAGGCGAACGTGACGTAATGGTATTTTGCACAGTGCGAAAATTGTGCGAAAGAGCTAATGTTGCCCTGCGGGATCTTCGTTCGTTTCCTTAAAATCGTGTATTTATGAAATATTTATGACCGAAACACCCCTTACAGCTAATTATTTTAATGAACCACAGCGGTTTTACCGTAAACTGCTTACCTGAGTTGGTTCGGTTTATATGCTAAGCACACAGTATTAGCCGCCAACGCGCAAAACGAAAATACTAAAATGTCCATCGGATTGATTTTTCAACGAATTATTAAAGTGTAAAAATTGTCTATTTTTCTACTGTCATGGTCAATGCCTCTCAACAGAGAGTTTTATGATACGAATGCCTGTTTGAAAGTAGTATTTCAGATGAAATAGAAAATATTCATACAAGAAAGAGTTGAAATGTTAGAAGCTGCAGTTCAACTTCTCATGCAATTCTTAGGTGATGTTCAACCCACGCGTAGCCGAACAGTGGCGATCAATGCACTTCAATCAACGATTCTGATGTTACTTAGAATAACATTAGATTTCAAATGAAACAAAAAAAATTTTATTTAAAGCAGAAAAAATTTAAGCAATGTGTTGAAACCAGGGTACAACCGGAGGTCTCCGGCTCCGGTAGAATTTTTGACGGAGGTTCCAGCGATTTTGGTTGTAAAATTGTGCATAATTTTGCAAAATTTATCTGTTTAGCGCGTTTCGTTTTACTTCTGTCATAATTTTCAGCAAAGAACTTTCGAAATTTCGCAGATAATAAGCGTAAAACCGAACAACAATACAGCATATTGCATATATTGGCTAAAATCAATTAACCATTGTTTTTACTACCTAATTTCGCCTTACCTCCGATTCCGGCTCCGGCAATTTTCGCTGACCTCCAGCTCCGGCTTCGGCTCTGGTATTTTTCACCTCCAGTTGCACCCTGGTAAAAGCTGTTTCGTTGCGAAAACGTCATCAATCTCTCATTTGTTGTTTGACCGACAAGTGACTTTAGAAAGTGACTTTGAGCCGGCAACAATGAATTGAGAAATCGAGATTACAGAAACACCGCACCAAAGAGCGAACGAACCCCCCAGATCAGAAACCATTTGAGTTTGTGAGTATGCATAATTCTCACTGAACTCGAGACTTGTGCTCGAGTCATAATAGCTCAATTCAAATTGTTGCGTGGCTGGAGGGGCCGAATTAATTGAATGATTTGGTGGAAATGTAGTTGAGATTGTCAAAAATGTTTTATATTCTAAACACGTTTTTAAACATTGACTTTCACAATAAACCGATCCGTTATAGAACACAGCGCCTGCTGAAGCGAGTAAACAATGAACTCTTGACGTCATATATGAACAAATTGTCCCATCATCAACGCCAATAATCCAAGGATTGTAAATTTGGCATCCGGTCAACGGTCGACAAACGTCTGAAAATATGAACCTTCAAAAGTAGGGGGGCCTATGGAGCTGTACTCATGGGCACGCATTTCCAAACATGTGTAGCAGCTATTGTGACAAACCAGATATCGTTTATTCGGATATTCTGATATGCGGATGTTCGAAAGCGTTTATGAGAATTGAATCTTTAAAATCTTTATTAAATTTTGTCAATTCCATAACACTACATTTTACATTTTAATATCACTTGCAATACACTCAGGTCAGAGGAATGTTTCAATTCCTAAACACCATGTTTGTAGTGAGTAAATGTATTGATATAGTCACAGCGATATAAAACTGAAATAAAATTCGATTCAATGAACACCACTTTACACTGGAGTTCAATTTCTTAACACGCTATTGTTTCAACATGCGTGTTATGCAATTGAAATTTTATTCATTTCTTTAAAAACGCTTTGAGTAAATTTTATGGATTGAAAATTTAGTTCAATTCCAACACGAAAATTTCACGTGTCTAAATTTTGACTTTTTCTGGAATTGAAATTCAGTTTTCCACCAAGCCACATTTTTAATTGTGGAGCATGCATAATGTGTTGCTCTAAAGGTGGTACCCTGACAAACAAGCTGAAACATTACAGTGGAACGGAACTAAAATGTATTTGCAACAGTTCAGAAATCTATATTTGCATGTATATTACTGTGTACAAGCAACGCGTTGAGTTGAATGGCGTCATTTTTTGCGTTTGATGACTAGTTTAGCGCACCTAATTTACTATTAATTTCACTACACAAAGTAGGAAAGTTTTCGGCAGCAACCAATCATTATGCGTAATACTGAGTTTTTTCTATCAAGGGAGGCTGCGACTTTATTGAATCTTTCGCATTTTGAAAGAACATTACGCAAGATGGAGGTGTCGGCCCTCAACCCAACACTAAGCTGTTCATTATTCAGACAACTTGTCTAGATACCACTGCATCCGTGTATCCTCTAGGCTGGAAGTGTTCTGGTAAAGCCCGAGGGAAGCTAAATTTTAGCGCATGCGGTCCTAAGCCACCAGCATATTAATTTTTGACGCCGTTGCGGGTGCTTGCTTAGGGGTCCAAGTATGTGACTCCTGGGTGTGGTATTCCGCGGGTAAAAATTTTGGTGGTTTCAAAATTTCGTTGAAGGAGTTCAAGGGGAACTCGGGAAGTTGAAAAGGGTAAGGTGATTAGAATTGAGCCTGGCTTGTATATCTTTAGGCCCGGTACGGTCTCTGCTGGACTTTGCCGGTTTGGATGCTAATTCTGAAAATTATATTCAATATTTCACATGTTAAGTACATAAAATTCTGCTAGGTAGGAATATTGGTTAGTACATTGGCTTGAGAAGATGCGTTTTAGCAAGGTGGTTTATCTTGTGTACGCGCTGGGAATTGTGATTCTATGGTCAGGGAAACTTAACCGTCTAAAAAATGTTAGTTCCCCTTAGAAAAGTATTTAAGCCTCGATTGTAAGCTTGCTTTTTCAACTGTATAATCCTATTACAATTCTTTTGCCTGGCCAAAAAGGATCTCAAGCAGGCAGCATTCAGAGTCACCCAATATAGGTTTTCACAAAAATTTTACCTAGCAGCCCGCGTCTCCAACTAATTTCCTTGAGACTATATGTTCACACGTATGATGCCCGCATGCCAGGTTTGAAACAAATTGTAAAAAGAACGGAAATGAAAACGGACACAGATTTTTTTAAATGACCCTGCGGCGCATGCATACACTGAACAGCATTATATTACAAGTGCACATAACGAACAAATACACACCTATAGGATTTATTGACAACGACCATGAGTGTATGCCATTTCTGAACAAGTGAAGAAAAGTTTTGTACCCTTACAAATGGCCGGGGCTGTTCTGCGTTTCCATCCCATAAGGCATGGCACTACCGAATGAATGTCTCCCACTCCGGCTCCAATAGAATTTGGGCTGGTAAGGTTTCGGCAATTCCGGTAGTAAAGTTATCCATAATTTTTACAAAAATTGTATCGTTCGGCGTGTTTGGGTTTTATTTTTGGTACAATTTTACAAATAAATTGTCAAGATTTCTTAAAATAAGCCTAAAACCAAAATATATGGAAACCCTTCACAAGAATTTGCTTAAATTAACAAATTAAACATTGTTTGAACTATCTATTTTCTCATCACTCTGGCTTCAATTCTGGATCCAACATAATTTGCTGACTTCCGGTTCCGGCTTTCTTCCCATATTTTTCACTTCTAGCTGCACCATGCTCATAGGCTTATTCTCAAACTCAGATTTATTTTGGGGAAAACGCTTACCTGAGCCTCAGCTTTGAGCCAAATCCTAGCCCTAAGCATAATCTTACAGACTTAGCAAACTAATAAACAGCTGTGACGGGGGAGACTTTTGCATTCTATAAATTTTATACTGATGTTGCGGAAAAAACAATAACGTACTTACGCTTGTTAATGCAACTAACAACGCAATCATCGTTATCAGAGCTGGTTCCGGTCTCTAAACACGGATGTTTTTGTGAATTAATTCGCTTGATAGAAATTAAATTAACTTTGACTTGCATTCCGGAACTACGAATTGGAACTGCAATTTGTCCTTGGACGTTCGCATTCGGAACTGCCGCCGCTGATGTGTAAAACAGTATGTCAGAATCGAAACTTCTGCCATGAATGCGCAAATGTGGCACTGAATTGTTAACCGTAAACTTTAACGACACCATTTCATTTGGTCGACTGTGATCGACAACGCGTAAATCACGAATAAAATAACAAAATCGTCGTACAAGTTCGAAAGGTTTAACTTCAACTGCTAAAATGCGGTGAAAATATAACCTCGGAGGGCAGATACAGCAGTATAACTCAACCCAAATTTATGAAAAGATAAAACTGTGCACGTGATGCTGTGTTTACCTACTCGAAGGCGCAATTGAAAACTTATAACCTAACAGCCAGAGCATAACTGATAAGATTTGTGGGCGAGTCAGTCGCACAGGTTTGTGGTCTTTTGGGTTAAGAATCAGAGAAGACCCTTGGAGCGTTGCCACTAATCTGTAGCCCTGATGTCCGGTGAGTCTTGGTATCAAAAGTGCGGTACAGAATATTTCTAGAGGGGAGAGCTTGCTACAGCGGTGCACATGTACTAATATGCGTAGAAATGTTTAATTGAACGGAAACTGTAGATTCGCTGGGATATTGCAGACGCTAAGCAAGGAGTTGCGTATGTCAGACCTGACTTGGGCAGGGCAGATTTGCCCGGTGTACTTTTGTTGTGGGTGGGATTTGTTTAATTCCTTTGCCGAAAATTTTATATTGGGAGTTTAAAATATTAATACAGTGTGTGGCTTTGGTGTATGCGGACATATGCGCACACATGCTTTTAAAAACAGGTTCTTGTTTTGTTTGTGTACTGTTGTTATTGTTGCTTCCGACGAATTTCAACACAAGTTTTCGGGCATTTAAAACTGGAGCGGGGATCCACCGGCCAGTTATGCAAATTATCTCAAGGTTAATATAGATAGTTATGGCTTTTAAGAAATACGAGTATGTCTGTCGGCAGAAGTACTTACTGAAATTTGTAAGAGTTTTAAGTTATTGTATAAATTATTTTTGAGCGGTTCAACCTCATATGCGATCGCATGTATGTTGGTAAGAAATTGGAACTCGGTTGGCCAAGATCTTGACAGTGTAAATTAACAACTCCTGCTTGTTTGGTGTTGTTTATTTAATTTGTTTTCTGCCTTAGAGGGCTTGTCATACTAGTTTAATGCGCTTTGGAATAAATGTATACAGAATTTGTTTTTTCAGAAAATATCGATGCGGCTTTGTTTATTTGCGTAATGAAGTTTTTCTCCTGGTCTGATCTGTCGCAGACAAAGTGAATGAACGGATATCTGATTCGGGGATTCGTCAAAAGATATTACTTGTTGCTTACTCTCACGCGCTATGCTTTTAAGTTACTTATGTTTGCTTGTTCGCTTATGCTTACGCCTAAGTTTTGTCATTCGTAGCCAAAGTTACTATTCCCTTAGGGGCGGTGAGCGTCTAGTGGAGGATCTGGTAGCCTGTCGCTACACTCACCGGATGGGGATTCGCTGACAGGATCCACGTTGGCGGATTGCCTGAAGGTGAGTACTAATTTCCACCTATAACTTACAAAGGCCACTTCAAACAAACTTTAAAATTATTGGAATCTCATACAATGACTGCACTTTTGAACATTTTTCATAAAAGTTTGCATACATTAATTGTACGGTGTCACTGGTTGACTCATCTGGAGACATTCAGGCCGATACTCAGCAACAGATTTGAAAACCGTAATTTTTTATTAAAATTTCGTATTAAAATCGTGTTTCGCTTTTTGCTCGCTTTCTTTCGAGTTTTTTCGCTATTACGAATCGTGCAGCTTTAATTGGATGCAATTCTGGATCCATCACTGCACGGTGTATGTGAATAAAATCCCCGAATGTCGTTGGAAAGTTTGTCAGGCTGGAACCGCAAGGTTTTATAATGGGTCATCCACGTTATAATGCGCCCGCTAATGTAAGAATTTGTCCAACCACCCGGTAGGGAGCTGTGTGCAAATCGAAGCTGCAACTAGCGTGTAGGTAAAATTTTTTGCGGTATGCAGACACTATTAATTGTCCCGACACTGTCCGAAGCGTGTCGGGACAAAAGGTATAAAATTAAGTAAAATAAATAAGTGCATATATGTGTTTGTGTTGTTGTTATGTATGTTTGTGATGCTATATGAACGCAGTGCAATATGTCTTTACGTCCTCGATCGGGACTACTGGACTTTATAGTGGTCTCGTAATAGAGTGTGTTAAAACGACGCCAGGCCTTACTCAGGCCCAGAAATTTTTTTACAGTAGCGCGTGCAGTATAACGTGGATGATCCATAATAATATCCGTTCAAAATTACACTCAGCAAATGTTTTACCCAAAATTAACTGGTGACTTTTATTCGAGGCTTAAAGAAACCCAGGTTAATTGTTTTCAGTCCCTCGGCATTTACATTTCTGGTTTTAGCAATGTGGGTTTACCCACTTTTCTACGGTATGTATCCCTGTTTCATTAATATTTATTCTTTCTTCCCACTAAATTTTAGGTCTGTCGAGCCAAGCTAGCAAGAAACTGAACGCTAAATTTCAATTCAAAGTCTTGGTTCTGATCCCTGTCGGAGTGCATAGGCCGGGTGCAATCCTTCAGGATTCGCCAGGGACCAGGGCTCTATTGAGACGAAAGAACCATGTGCGCAATTTAATTTGTCCGAATCCTGCAGACAAATACTCTTTATGGTATACTATTCATGTGAGTACCCCGTCTCCCTGACTTTTCAGGTGATGCTTGTTGAAGGATACGCTCTTGTTGATATTAGTTAGTTTTTGTAATGTCGCTCACACGTTACCATACGTGCACTCGGCACATCCATCGTCCCCTATACTGTTTTAAAAAGGCTAGCTGTACTGTTATTGCGTAACTGTGTGCGGAAATATTATCTCTAAATAAAAAATGTCCGCATAGAGTTTATTGCATTGACGGACATTTTGAATACTGTTTGCGCATTATGTTAATATTAAATATAGAGTTACGTGAATTGTCGGACTTTGTCGTTACAGTGTAAAAGGTGTCGCCGGAAAGTTCTAAATAAGGTAATTAATTTACAGAGTAATTTTGTTGCTAAGTTTGCTAACATTTCCCGCCAAAATTTGAATTTCGCGCCAAAATTTGAATTTTCCCACCAAAGTTTGTATTTCCCGCTAAAATTTGAATTTTCCCGCCAAAATTTGAATTTCCCGCCAAAATTTGAATTTCACGCCAAAATTTGAGTTTTCCTGCCAAAATTTTAATTTTCCGCCAAAATTTGAATTTACAACCAAAAATTGATTTTTCCCGCCAAAATTTGAATTTGCCGCCAAAATTTGAATTTTCCCGCCTAAATTTGAATTTGCCGCCAAAATTTGAATTTGCCGCCAAAATTTGAATTTTCTCGCCTAAATTTGAATTTGCCGCCAAAATTTGAATTTTACCGCCAAAATTTGAATTTTCCCACCAAAATTTGAATTTCCCGCCAAAATTTGAATTTTCCCGCATAAATTTGAATTTGCCGCCAAAATTCGAATTTTCCGCCAAAATTTGAATTTCCCGCCAAAATTTGAATTTCCCGCCAAAATTTGAATTTTCCCTTCAAAATTTGAATTTCCCCGCTAAGGTGCCCCTATGTGTCTGTCATATAAAAATATTGTCCACTACACTGTTTTTCAAACATTTCAATGTCATAGACAGTGTCACTGCAAAACTGTCTTGTCCGGATAGAGTTTCCGTGAAACTCTATGATGTCCGCGAATAGCGGTGATACTGTTGGAAAATGAAGGGTTTCTACAAAATATAAGCCGGACAAGATATTGAATTTCTTTTGGGAGGGGACATTTCGTGTGCCGAGTGCACGTATGGTAACGTGTGAGTGACATAAAATCATTAATAGCTTATCGATTTCGTATTTTTTTGGTTTTTCCCGCATCAGGAATAGACTGTCTCGATGCAAATTCGAGGCTTACCGACACATACAGCGCCCATTTTTTGTCAACATACTTTTTCCTGCGTAAATTATTTCATTTGGATCAAACGAAATTGCTTTTAATATTTCGGAAATGGATTTAAATCCATTTGAATTGACAATTTTTTCAAATTTTGCTTTCACAATTTCACCGTGGCACTCGGTTGTAGATATAAGCTGCAAACGGTTGCTAAAATGAAAAAATAATTCTAGCTTTGGGCCGGATGAACGAAAAAATTTAGCGTTTGAGTTTTGTCTGTTCGTCCGATATGAGTGCTCGAATTTTAAGGTTGACGTCAAATCAACATGGGACAAACTGCGTCCCGCCTGCCCCGGTTACAACGTGAATCTCGCATTAATAGGATAGCGTATGTACGTTTTGATTATTTTAAAACCGTTTGACATGTACGACAATGTGTGTCAATTGCCACATGTCAACGCATAAACAATTTGTAAACAAAAAAGTTTTGATCTGCAATACAGTTCAAAACCATCTGACGGGTCTCAGAGAAAAGTATAGCGCACCTTTACCGTGTAAACAAAATGTACAGAAATTTTGCAGTTTCGTTAACCTGGCAGTAAAACTGGTTCCATTTGTGCCAACCACGGTTCCGCATTGCCGTTTTCGTCCCTTGAAAAACCACACGTTGTAAGTATTAAAAGATAATAAATATTCAATTGTGTCTTCATCGAAACCATATTGTTTCCATTTTAAGCGACTCATGGGATTAATTGGACATATAAATGCACCTAAAAATGTAGGTTATAACTGACGCATAGTTTAACCTGAAACGCGCTGAAGACGCAAATGTCTAGCATATCGTATGGAGGATCAAATCCCTGAAGCTCTCAAAGAAACCGAGTTTATAAAGACAGCTCAGATTCATCAACATTACACAAAGTGGGCGGTTGGCGAATGTCCCAATCTTACTCGGTAATGAATCTGGTTCTTTGAAACGAATATCCATTCGAACAGGTTCTTTAACAAATTGAACCAGTAGAAAGCCAGATTGCGCTGCAGCTGAACATAACGCAACTGCAAGCACACATGACCAAAAGCATCGCGTTAGGCGTTCGTGGGAACGTGCAATTTCTTGAACTCCATCAATATCAATTGCAATCAGCAATTCTTTTGCAGTTTTCATATTCTTGTTTGTTTGTTTGTTTTTTTATTTTTCATTATTATTAATTTTAACGACTGCAATAAACACAGCTGTAATAGCAGAGTGTTAATGGTAAACGCAAATCATTTCAAATACTGCAGTTTAAATGCAGGCTTGAAAGTCGCTCTTGTACAAATTGAAAAATAATCATGGAAGAAAGGGTTAAGTTCCGAAGGTTCTCAGAGAATTTAACATAAGAAATTTTTCTGAAATAATCCTCAAATTCACAAATTAAAAGATCTACAGGTTCCAGAAACATGTGCTAAACCATAATTCTGGTTTGAAAAAGATGACACTGATTTTATGCATAACCATTTGTAACGTTCCTGTGACACCTCTTCTGGCATCCACGCCTGTACCAAAACCGCTTATATATAAAACAATAATATTTGTGTAGAAAACTGATTTGTGTCGCGCTAAAGTTATCGTTTTTTGCTAAACATAATATGCAAAAACGAATTATTTAATCATCAAAAGACAACAGTAAAGGTCTAACAAAAGGATTTCTACGAAATTATAAGTCTAAAAGTTATAACGCCGCCTAGGTTCAGATACATTTGACTTATTGTAAAAAACTATTATATTAATTAGTCAGTAGGTTGTACTGGGGGCAGGTATGTCAGACAGTCACCGCACACGGGAAATAACAAAACCGTACAGCATTCGTAATCTGTTAGGCACAATCCCTTTGGACACGTGTGCATTCTCGAGAACGAACATTTTCGCTCAACCCAGAAGTCACTAACTGATGCAGATAAATCCAGCTAAGTTTATCAGGCATAAAAGGTCGCGGCAAACGGCCAATTCCCAAATCATGCACAGGATTAGGCAGTGATTAGACATACTCACACCGCCTGGCTAAGCGGCGTTTACAAATAATTCTGGTGCGAGCCAGCAACAAAACAATGCGAGCACAAAACAAAACCAGACACCACACTGTCTTCATTCAATTTGTCATCGCTGCTGAACACAGTTGGGATCACCGGAACATGCCACATCTGATTAAATTTTTTGTTTTTCAACCGAGTTTTAGCTTTTTAGCTTGCGAATGCTTCGATAAAATTACATTCCAGAAGAAATAGAAAATATTCATACCAGAAAGAGTTCAAATGTTAGAAGCTGCTTTGCAGCTACTCATCGAATGTTTAGGGATTGTTCAACTCACGCGCAGCCGAGCGGTGATCATCATCAATGTACTTTATTCAACAATCCTGAAATTTTTTGATAGTAAATTTCAAATAAAACAGAAAATATTCACGTGTAGAAGAACTTTTTTTGAAGCAGAAAAAATTTACGCAATGCGTAGAAGCTGTTTCGCTATGCAACTGCTCATCAAATTGGAATTTGATGTTTGATCTACGAGTGATTTTAATAAAGTGACTGTGAGCCGGCAACAATAAATTCTCGGTACAGTCTAAAAGGTGACGCCGGACAGCGCTAAATAAGGTAATAAATTGACTGCGTAATTTTGTTGCTTTTTGCAAGGTCGCCAAAATTTCCCGCCAAAATTTGAATTTCGCTCCAAAATTTGAATTTTCCCACCAAAATTTGAACTTTCTGCCAAAATTTGAATTTTCCCGCCAAAATTTAAATTTTCCCGCCGAAATTAGAATTTGCCGCCAAAATTTGAATTTTCCCGCCAAAATTTTAATTTGCCGCCAAAATTTGAATTTCCCGCCAAAATTTGAATTTTGCTGCGAAAATTTGAATTTTCCCGCCAAAATATGAATTTCCCGCCAAAATTTGAATTTCCCGCCAAAATTTGAATTTTCCTAACAAAATTTGAATTTCCCGCTAAAATATGAATTTCCCGCCAAAATTTGAATTTGTCGCCAAAATTTGCATTTTCCCGCCTAAATTTGAATTTTCCCGCCACAATTTGAATTTGCTGCGAAAATTTGAATTTTCCCGCCAAAATATGAATTTCCCGCCAAAATTTGAATTTCCCGCCAAAATTTGAATTTTCCTAACAAAATTTGAATTTCCCGCTAAAATATGAATTTCCCGCCAAAATTTGAATTTGTCGCCAAAATTTGAATTTTCCCGCCTAAATTTGAATTTTCCCACCACAATTTGAATTTGCCGCCAAAATTTGAATTTTCCCGCCAAAATTTGAATTTGCCGCCAAAATTTGAATTCTCCCGCCAAAATTTGAATTCTCCCGCCAAAATTTGAATTTTCCCGCCAAAATTTGAATTTCCCGCCAAAATTTGAATTTTGCTGCGAAAATTTGAATTTTCCCGCCAAAATATGAATTTCCCGCCAAAATTTGAATTTCCCGCCAAAATTTGAATTTTCCTAACAAAATTTGAATTTCCCGTCTAAATTTGAATTTTCCCGCCAAAATTTAAATTTGCCGCCAAAATTTTAATTTGCCGCCAAAATTTGAATTTCCCGCCAAAATTTGAATTTTGCTGCGAAAATTTGAATTTTCCCGCCAA